>JANRGW010040256.1:0-20052 GCA_024733675.1 Psilopsiagon aymara | reverse complement strand
GGTGAGGCACTGGAATGGGTTGCCCAGGGAAGTTGTGAATGCTTCATTGCTGGTGGTGTTCAAGGCCAGGTTGGACATAGCCTTGGGTGGCATGGTTTAGTGTGAGGTGTCTGTGCCCATGGGAGGGGAGTTGGAACTAGATGATCTTAAGGTCCTTTCCAACCCTAACTATTCTTTGACTCTATATGTCAGAAGTAGAAGATATTTAAGTTAATAATTTTCTATATCTGAGTTTCTGTAGATTTAAAGCTAGTATGTTAAACCCTAAAACCTGACTTAACTTTGGCTCGAGTTCTCCTACGTGTTTTTTCTTGTGGTCCTAATGACCTGAGCAGCACGCTGGTTACTAAGAAAACTTTATTTTTTGAACGCATAATACTTCTTAAACAAAAGATAAAATATGTTTGTTAGAAATGTTTTCCTAGTCAGATACAAATTTCTAACTTGTGTAATTTTCTGTGGATGACATCTGTCATGATTTTGAGCATATTTACTTAAACCTCTTGCATTTTACTCCGGATAAATATATTCCTTCTTATACATTACTCTCACAGTGTTGTGTCTTCAGATAAAACCTCTCATCTTTGATTGACTTACCATTTAATTCAGTGATGTGCTCCTACTTTGAAATACACAAAGTGAGATGCAGGGAATCAGTCAGAAACAGGAAAGTGTATCACAATAGTAATTTGGGAGCAAACTCCTTTTCCCTCTAAATCCAGTGACATCAGTGTTATTAAGTTAGCAATGAGTTTAATCCTCTTCATTTAATTTGATTTAATGGCTTGTGTATAAAATCTAAAAAAATGGTAAGTGGTATTCATATTTGTCATTGTTCGTTTTCACACATAATGCAAGCTCAGTCTTGAAGATCTGTTCTAACAAATTCAAGGCTGTTGTTAAAATTGCTTGTAAAAATGAAGTGGAGAAAGAATTTATTGGTGTTTAATCTGGGAAAAAAAAATGTTTATGATCAATTTCAGTCTACCAGCAGATACCCTGAATGCTACCCCACATGAAGTAGCACACAATTCTGTTTCGGTGAGACAGGCATCTTCCAAGCCCCACATTTAGAGTCTTCTGCTCTTTTAGAACACTGTATACTTCAGATGTTTCTTTCAGTTATAATTTGTCTTGTGTAGGTGGCCTTTTTAGTTGTTTTGAGAATGCATAAGCTAATTTGTGAAACTGCAAGTCTGATTGAGCTGAAAACTGATCAACGCTCAGGTAGTCAAAACTCAGGTCTGACTGCTTATATTGTACGTTTCCTGGGCTCTACTTCTTTCTGCTTGCTTTTATTGTTTTAATTTTGATTTTTGCAGGCCTGCTGGGCATGAGGAACAGGCTGGGAGAGCATCTGTAGCAGAACTGCTGGAGCCAAGGCTCAACAGGAAATTTTCAATTGCTACGGAAGTTAAAAGCAAGTCTCAAGAATGGGGTGTCTGAATGCAGAGCACATGTGAACTCTTACTGTAACACTTTAAATACTCCTCCTACTGGTCCCCTCTAGATAAGTAATTGCAGTTAATTAGAGAGAACCTATTACTTATTTGTTTTAGGAGATAGAGGGGGATCAACACAATAAAGTATAATTTATTGAAGGTTAAAGTATCTATCAATTATTTATGTGTTATTTTCTTCTCAGTGCTTCTGTGAGATGGAGCAGTATGAGCCTTATTTCCCTGTCAGAACAACTGAGACAGAGAGAGACATGTATGCTTAGGGACACGTGGGGAGTTTGTGAACACCAGTCCCAGATTTTCAAACTCACTTCATTATTTTAATCATTAAATTGTCTTCCTGCCTTCCCCACTGATACGTTTCTGAAATGTATTTTATCAGACAAGGATCGCTTGCCAACTTAACAATGAAGAGCATATCATGTGAAACATTTTAACTGTGGGTATTTAATTTCACATCAGTAAGTGGCATAACAGGAAAGAATCTGCTTCCGAAAGATAAAGCTTGCATCTACGAGTAATTTAGCAGAAAGCTGACATCACTTTTGGTTGCTTTTTCAAATAGTTATGCAGACAGGTAATCATTGTGTAAACGAAAGAAGGAAGTAAACTGAAAGAAGTTCTGAGGGATCCATGTGTATTTACTGCAATGAATCATCATTATGTGCCCTCTATAAAACCCCATCTGCTGTTAGGTTGCTAGTGCCAGCAAGTTTTATTACAAATACTACTTTTATAAAATACCTAATCCACTAGCTTCAGTGTTAGTGCAGAGAATTATAGTAGAGATGTGTATATTACGCACGTTATGCAACTCAATATATTTATCAGGGCACTTATGCTATATTTGAATTCATCTTAACACAGGGCAGGCAGAACAATAATGTAAGTATCTATCTTGTGGTTCACAGGGCTGAACTGAGAATGCAAGGGATGCATTGCAGTTTACCAGGCATACCATTTTCAGCTCAAGAGTTTTAGGTGAGTAAAATAATCCTTGTAAAAATTCAATCCCTGTGGAAAAAAAAAAAAAAAAAAAGAGCTTTAATCATCCAGGAAATATCTACTCAGTTTTATCTTTGTGAGTAAAAGAAGTGTAATAAAACATTGTGATCTTAAACGTAAGGGAGAGAAGACCTTAGCTGGGGAAATATCTTTAAATACTACTGAATATTTACGTAAGACATATCATCTTTGTAGTAAAAACCAGTTTAAAAAATAGTTTCTATGATATCCTCACATTTATTTTGAGTTTGAGTTTTTTTGATATAAAAAAACCAACTGATATATAGTTAATGAAAGAATAATCATGAGGTGGAGACAGTACTATCTCAATAAATTTCTCTGACCAGGACAGGTTGATTTAAGTATAAAACTGCGTTATTACTTTAGCCATATTTCAGAACTGTAGTGTCTACTGGGAATTTTTATTTAGCATTCACTGTTAAGACACTTCTGCTGAAAGTCCACCATTTTAAAAAGTCGTGCTGAATATCTATCCTGTATCTTCTTATCCATTCCCAAATCTTAGGAAAATCCCCCATTTCCAGTTCAGTTTCCCAAACTTCAGTTTCCCAACAAAATCAATTTTATATTTTACTTCAGAGGTACCTCAATAATTGTTTTGAAGCTATGTGTCCAATATTACCAGTGAGAAAGAGGATAGTTCTCTGTGTGTGTTAGGATCCATCAACTGCACCATGTGTTATTCTGTGGGAAACTGAAAGAACAGTTAAATTTATATATGCTTAATAGAAGTTTCAGAGAATAGAATAGTAATAGTGTACAGCATTTTCATTTTCTTATGTAGCTTTGAAGTTGGGAATAATGTGCTTAACTCCTGCTATTATTGTGCATTTATGCTTGGGCTGTTTGTGTGTGGTCTGCAAATAAAGAGTATTGATAAAAAATGTACGGTGGCCTGTAAGACTTTGGAGAAATGACAGAGAACCACCAGTCCCCAAAGTTTAGAGCTGCCAGTTTAGAAAAACTGATCTTCACCTTTTGTTGAAAGACTTCCATTAAAAAACCTTCTTCAACAGGAACTGTATGGCATTAACACACAGCCATATTAAGCTCTGTATCATTAGAAGCCAACAGTCCTGGAAAGAGCAGTATTGCACTAATCTGAAATTAGTGATATACTGTGAATGTCTTTCCTCCTAGGTGATACACTTACCTTACCACTAATGTGCTAAGCATTATGCTTATATTAAACGTTATGCTTATGCTATTTCTGCTCTCTCTATTAAAACCTAGAGCTTTGTAATCACCAGGGAGTTTTCTACCTATATGATTTTCCATGTCTGTTGGCTAAATTAGAGATCCAGATGCAAAATCTAGAGCTCATAAACATTAGGTGGATTTGTGAGTGACAATCCCTGGAGGGCTTTAGGTCCATAATAAACTAATGAGACATAAATATAGTAGAGTAGGGAAGGGTATTTTTATCTGTGATATACTAACTAGTTCCAAACTTCTTCAGGTCATTAATGGAAAACTGTATCAATTTTCCTAACATCAGCATTACAAAATTTTGCAAGATAATTAGCATCTTTATGAATGAATACATTATGAATTGGAACTGTAATGGAAAAGTAATTTGGCATCATCTTTTAAAACTTTGTAGTCTTAACATTAGTCAAATGGGCACAGCTTTCCATTAATTATAATGTAAACACTTAGAATGGAAAGGGAGTTGTAAGATGATGTGTTAGCATTTTGTGACATGTGGCATCCCTGTTACTGAAGTAAGAGGCATGTCACAAAAGCAATAATGATTCTGCTCTATGTCATGCCACAAGGTAGCAGTATTGTGGTACAATCTTGATAATTTTCTGATACAAGTCACTGAGCATGGGATCAGTTCTGCTCCCAACAAAATTGACAGAAGTTTTTTTGTTGTCTTCTGAAGGCTGTTTCCAAAGCAACCAGGGAAACCTCACTTCAGTGATTAATGTGCAATGTATTGACAAACATCATCATCCCTACTACATAATATTTCATTGTTTCATTATTGGACAAATACCGAGGGAGTTAAAAGGATAGAAAAAGGTTTCTAATTGATACAAAAAAATCATAATTTCATTTTGTTTTTCTGTGTTCCTGCTTTGTTCTAGTATCTGTGAAAATAAAAATTACTCCAACAGCAAGTGGAAGCATTCAATAAAAGTGAGTAATACAGTAATTAAGTGAATTTTTTATTCCATCGGTAGGAATTGAGAATATTGTTCAGGCAAGCAGTTTTCTATATATGCTTTTTTTATTAGCTGATTTTTAGACTGTTGAAGGCACATGTAATCAGAGGTGAAGCTTTTTATTCTGAAGATCAAGTATTGTGGAAGGTCAGTAGTTGTCTGCTGAAAATGAAACATTAGTTCTATTTCATCTATTGTGTTAACACAAGTAGTTGTTTTTAACTAAGCAGAACAGTATTTTTCTTTCTAGACAGAGCCTTGTTTGCTAGGCTTCTGCATGTTAGTGGCAATTCATTTTCACTGGAGGTGAAGGGACCCACTGTGTTTCAGATTCTTTCATGCTCATGAATAGTATAATGTAGAGAGAATTGTTCAAGATTATTAGTTTACACAGGGACAAGTGGATGAAAAAATGTGTTAAAGGTTTATGACTGAAATAAGTAGTATTATAGTGAAAATGCTTAAGCCTGCTAATTGCTATCACTCTATCAATATAGAGAGAATAAAGTTTTATGATGTGGTCTACAGATTTTATTGGCATGAAATTAATATTGTAAACTATACATAAGTGGCAAACTGATGACAGATTAGAGAAAGAGATCAGGACAGATGCTCCACACTGTCTTCTGCATGGAAATTCTCTGCACATATGTGATACAAAAGGTGGCTGAGGAAGCATTTATTGATTACTTTCAATGTTGCTTGTTAACATACCCTTATAAGAATATGTTTTCAGTTGGTTGTTTTTCTGCAATACCGGAAACATTTGATCTGAAATGTGAATATGTTGAAGATGAAATCTATGAAGGTGAAATTATGTGGAAAAATCTTTTATACAGGAGTTCCTTATTAGCCAAAATAACTCATCTTTTGCTTTAGGGACCATAGGAAAATATTGGTTTGACTAGATTTCAAATAGTAATGAAATCTGAGAACACTTTTGTCATGAAAATTTACCATGTCCATTATTTACAAGTTTTGAATCACATATGGTATCTTTCATCACACTTGTGAAAAGATGCACTTGCCTGAATCTCAGTGCATCAAAGGAGAATCATAGGACTCTGACATGCTAAATCTAAATTCAATTAGGATTCTCTCTGTACCAAATATATGCAAGGAGTAAGCAACAGCAAGAAGTAGACAGCACTCTGTCTGCTAGCCACTAGGGGGACAGTTTTGCACCAGTGTTGGGACCAAAATGAGGTGGACAATTACAGTTGTGTTTGTAAGGCTTTTCCTGCTAGGTGAAGGGACAGTGAGTGGTAAAAGTTACTGGTATAGGTGGATAAAAGAGAAAAACAACTAGGGAAAAAATACATGAGTGGGACAGGAAGAGAGGGTGAAGGCAACGCTGGAACAGAACAATGTAGGGAGGTGTGGATTGACCCTGGCTAGATGCCAGGTGCCCGCCAAAGCTGCTCTATCACTCCCTACCTCAGCTGGATAGGGGAGAGAATATAGATCAAAAGGCTCATGGACTGAGATAAGGGCAGGGAAAGATCATTCACTGATTACTGTCACAGGCAAAACACACTTGACTTGGGAAATCAGTTTATTACTAATCAAATAAGAGTAAGATAATGAGAAATAAAACCAAATCTTAAAACACCTTTCCCTTACCCCTACCTTCTTCCCAGGCTAAACTTCACTCCTGGTCTCTATCTCTTCCACCCCAGGCAGTGCAAGGTAATGGGGAATATGGATATGGTCAATCCATCACACATTCTCTCTGCTGCTCCTTCCTTCTTACAGTCTTCCCTGCTCCAGTGTGGGAGCTCTCCCATAGGAAACAGCCCTCCATGAACTTCTACAGCGTGAGTCCTTCCCATGGGCTGCAGCTTTTCACAGACTGCTGCAGTGTGTATCCCTTCCATTGGGTCACAGGTCCTGCAGCAAACCTGCCCTGGTGTGGGCTCCTTTCTCCATGGGGCCACAGCTCCTGCCAAGAGCCTGCTCCAGGACAGGCTTCCCACATCACAGCCTTCTTCAATATCCTCCTACTCTGGCATGGGATTGTCCTGGGGCTTCAGGTGAATATCTTCTCCACCATAGATGATCATGGTCTGAGGGGGAACCTCTGCTATGGTGCCTGGAGCACCTCCTACCCTCCTTCTGCACTGACCTGGGTGTCTGCAGCAGTATTTCTGTCACATATTCACACTTCTCTCTCTGCTGCTGTTGTTGTGCAACAGAGTTCCCCCACTGTCCCTTCTTAAATGCACTATCCCCAAGCTGCTACCACCATCGCTTATGGGTTCAGCCTTGGCCAGGGGTGGGTCTGTCTTGGAGCTGCCTGGCACTGGATCTATCAGACACAGGTGAAGCTTCTGGCAGTTTCTCACAGAAACCACACCTGTAGCCCCTCCGCTTCCAAAACCTCACCATGCAAACCCCATAGAGGAGGTTCTGAGTGACCTAGATGTTAAAATAAATAGGAAATTATCAGCAAGATAGAAAAAATTTCTGCCTTTTGCAGTGATTGAAACAGTTGTCCTGGGGGAAAACCCCACAAATATAGGCACACATAGTCTATGTCGTCGTACTGTGTTCCAGATGTGGGGTCCAGGTCCCATGACCATTGCAATGGTGTAGAATAGCCAGTGTGTGAACATAAAACCCTATCATACAGCACCTGTGGAATGCAAACAAAAGGGTTCAACTGAAAGCTGTAGTCTTTTCACTCCATAGCTGTAGTCTTTGCACTCACTACTGTGACTTGGCTCTGCAGAGTTTCTATTTTTATCAATTAATCACAACTGTTTTCTGTATGCAACAACATATATGTTCAGTGACAAATAATTTGATCACCAATGTTCAGCCTGGAAGGATTTCCTGAAAGAGTAGGATGACTCACAGAACCACCCTGATAACTTCCCAGTGCACAACAGTTCAGAGGCAGACAGATGGTTCAAAATAAAAAAAAAAATCCAGAATTCTAACAGAAAAACTCCTGGTTTTGAATTTGAGATTGATTTTCCTAATCCCCTTTGAACAGCAGTGATCTATTTGATGAACAGTTGATGATCTCAGATCATCAAATCTCACTTGAAAAGAGATTTTCAACCGTGGGTTGTTCTTTTTGTCCCTCCTCAGTTATGTCCTTATTTCAATTATAAAGTCATCCTAGAATCCCTATCTGTCTGTAAACACTTCCTGTTTACTTCATGCAGCTCAGTTTTCTTCAGTGAACTTCAGTAAATAAAATGGAGCATCACTTGTAGCCAGTCAATAGAGCATTGATGATCATAGCAGTATCTAGCTTCAGAAAGATTGGAATGCAAATGGTTAGCTAAAATTAGTTAGCTAGTAGTTAAAGTTACTACTTAACTAAGCTAATAGTTAAGTAGTAGTTAGAATCGTTGGCTGATACAGATTATTTTACCATTTGAGACAAACTGGATATGCAAAACTGATTGCTAGTTGGATAGGGGATCTCCAAGGCAATTCCTGCAGCTGATGAAAATTGTATTGACTTGATAGATGCAAATCATTCTTGATGAAGCAGGTCCCTGGATAGACTAACATGCAAAGCCTTGCTGAAAGCTTTGGATTTGTATGAAATCGAAACCAGAATTCCTGACACTTAACAGACATCAGACTCCCCTGAAATCTGGGTTGGTTTTGTTTTAGAGATGTATGTGAACAACAAACTGGACCCTGCCACAAAAGATATATCTCTGTACTGTGTATGTGAAGTTGCAAATAGAAACCTATTGTTCCCTATTTACTATGTTGTGATGACTGTGAAAAGCAGAAGTGTAATCAGAGAAATATTCTACTGAGCATAAAAAGATTTTGCTGGGTGAAGTGTAAACGATGAGTTGTTTTTTTTTTTTTTTCCTTTTTCCTAGGATATGAAATATCCTAGAAAAAGATAACAAGTATTGCCTGGGAATCTGATCTGTTCTTTTCAATTGCTAGTCTCCCTTTGGTTAATCTTCTGGGGAAGTCAGTTCTTTGGAAAATAGGAAACCTGTCTCTGACAGAGCTTTGATCTCTCCCCTGTGAGAAAAATCAACTTTTGTTTCCCAATTTTGTCTGTATTCATGATTGGTACGAGACTGAAGTCTCTGCTTACCAGAGACAACATAATTCTATCAGCTGAGAGAAAGAAAGACCCTAGATCCTGATGATCTTTGAACTCTGGGCTCGCTTTTTTCTCATCTTCTTTCACACTTCTCTATTACTTAACTATTCAACACAGAGTAGCAATTCACTTTCACTGAGAAGCAGATTTAATTCCCTCTTTCATTTGGCCAGCCAATCTTTCTTCCAGCTCACTGCCTAGTACCCTTATGGCCTTAATTTGAGATTGATTGTACGTAATTTCTTTGAACCTCAAGCCTAGCCTTCTGCACTGAAGCAAGCCAATGTTCAGTAAAACTCAAAGCACTTAAGCCCCTTCTTCCTCAGCACCATTTCTCTTCCTATAGAAACACAGCATTATGAGTTACAGAAAAACCCATACATGTTGCTGGCTGGGTACCCAGAACCATAGGTGAAAAGGAAAGGAAAAAGAGCAGGAATAATATACTTCTATGCAAAGACAAAACTCATCTGAACTCATCCAGTGATTGTTGAGTACCCATGGGCTGGAAAGGGCACAGAGAGAGATCCTTCTATTTCAGTCTTGTGAAGAAAATCTAAGTTGTTTAAAACCTCTTTTTCCCACTGTGCCCTTCAGGACCAGAAATCTGCCAGGAGCACGTGGGGTTGTACAGTGCAGTATAACTGGATAAGAAACTTTGCTACATAACGTAACTAGCAGTTGTACTAGAACCAGGTATGCTTAACTGACCAAACCTTAACTTCAGTAATAAACTTCTTTCTAAAATACCACCTTGCAATTTCTCTCAATAGTATTGCCTTTCATCTTAGTCACCAGAAATAAATATTTTACATCCTACATTTTAAAAATGTGTTTATTTTTTAGGAATACAATTTTTTATCTCCAGCTCTTTGAGTTTTTTGTTCAGAAGTCTCGCATTTGCAGTTTTACCACTTTTCAAAAAGATAAGTTACTTTTTTCAAAAGTAAGTTTTTATCTTGGTATCTCTCTAGAACACAAATGCACATCAAATTTTGAAGACAGGATAAAAAAAATAAAGGTATTCTCATTATAATAGTTAATTTTGTGGTGTACACTTAATTAATTTAAACTTGTGACTTGAGGAACATCACTTGATATTTTTTCAACAGTTAGTATTGGCAAGAAAATTTGTAAGACCCTGAAGTAGTTAAAGGTAAAGAGTTACATTATGCAGATCTCTTAAATCTCAGCAGGCATCCTGGGCAATTTTGTGAAGTGTATGAGAAATAGAAGTGTGTTAATTAATTTCTGTCTTCTCCTAGAAATGTGTAAACCCAGATATGAAATATCCACAACTCTTCATTTACTGTCTAACCCTAGAGATACAGTAAGTCCATTATTGTCTAATTTTTTTTCTGATAAAATTGCCTAACCAGTGAAATTCTCATCCTATGCATGCCTATGACTGCATAAACCTGAAATATTGTCAGGCTTTATTAAAATGCATCTTACTAGAAATTTAAGAAGGTAGAAGTAGAGCTTTGGGCCTGCTACCTACAAAGTCAAATCTAACAGGTGTTTTTAAAGAACATCTAATAGACTAATCCTAAGAGACAGAATAAATGCTTTCCCATTTTCACTAAAGGTAGTTAGATAATTCACTTGCAGTTTCTTGTGCCTGCCTGAAGGGATTTGAATTTACCAGTCCTATCTTGTATGCCAATTCTAACTCCTATGGTAACAAGGTTATAGGACTCTCTTAACCTTGTTCACTGAAATCAGTTGACTTTACAGAGAATAATTAAAGATTTATTCGGGTGCAGAAGAGAAAGAGGAAAAGGATGAACTTGCTTGCTAACCTGTGGAAAGTTAGTTGCATAGCAAGGGAACCCAAATTTTATTTCTTCTTCAGTTAAGGTTTGCAGATTTTAGTTTAAGCATTAGTTCAGGCTGGGAGAGGAATCTACAACTTCCCCATTAAGTATGTGCCCCCCAAGTGCCTCAGGCTATGCAATCTCATTGGCTTTTTTGTACCTAGCTGCCAGGGTGCATCAAGCTTAGGCTCCTGCAAAGGGAAAGAGTGCTGGGAGCTTAATGTAACAAGGTAGGCAGAGGCAGTGGCCTTACAAGCAAAGGTGGCTGTACTTGGGCCAGATATGAAGAGCAGATCCAAGGTACAGTAACCAAGCTGAGCCAAAAGATGAGATTTTGGGGGAAGTTCATGGTGATAAAGCAGGTATGAGCTCAATCAGAGGAGTAAAGTCTAAGCGGTAGGTTGGGTTTTAGATCACAGGTGTGGTTGCAGTGCACTTCCAGTGTCATTCAAGCAAGGAACAAGCACAAAAGCCCAAGGTAAAAGCAGCTGTTAGCAGAGCTGTTCATAGAGAGCCTCCACTGAAGCTTTTCTTTCTGTCAAGGCTATTGACTACTTTCTGTATGTTGGGCCTGGACTCTGCCAGCCAAAGCTCCCCATTGATGCAGAAATACTATCAGGGTCTCAAGACTAGATTTCTGTGAGAACAACAATAAAACATACCCAGGACACTATCTTCATATTCCACTTATTTTAGACTCTCTATAGCAAAAACCAGTATGACCTTCTGCAGAATAATATTGCTAATGTATGTCCTTCTGTGAATTAATATTGATAACTTATCAATCGCATTGCTTAGCTAGCTGATATTGGTGACAAGAGGTTGCCTTAAAAGCTCTAAAAGATTATTTTGTTTGTATATTGAAATTTAAATGACCTAGAATAAGGATGTATATGTGGTTGTGATGTGCTGTGTAAACACTAGAAATGTTATTGGGAAACCACAACTTGAAGGCTAATAAAGAAATATCAAGGCATTGACTTGAGATACTGTGACTTATCTACTACTATTGCTACTGCAACGTGCACTTATGAGTGAATTGCAGGGCTCCACTCATGACACACCGTCTTTTCCCCTGTATTTCAGTACCCAGGCAGCATAGGAAGGGTGATCATTAACACCATGAACAGGGGGAAGAAATGCAAGAAATTTTGTGGGTATCTATTTTAGCTGCTTTAGTATTGGCCATGAGCTGTAATAATTGGATAATTTGGATTATGAACGTTAGATTGTTAAGATTTTAACTAGTAACAATGAAATCGAGGTTTTGTGTAGAGGGTGTGTTTCTTCAGACCAAGTAAATTGTGTGTGGTACTTGGTCTACTATCCTTGTTCTTGAGGCTGTTAAACCTAAATGTAGCAATTTTTATCACAAGAATGGTGTAGTTTGGCACTGGAGCAATGAATATGTGTATTGAAGTTAACATATTTATATTTTACTTTAATTAAACTAAAAAAAAAAAAACTGTATTCATGTAGACTTTAATTTTTAAAGGCTCAAACTTCTGAAAGCTCAGATATGCAGATACATAAATGGTTAGCACTGTGTTATGCTCCCTTTCTCTCCTTAGGCCTGTGCAAGAGCAGACTAGCCTACCATCTTTAATAGTTAAGCTCAGCTGCACCCCTTGAAGAGACCATTCCATAGAGGCTCATTCCATCTCTGGACTGATCTGGATGTTAGTGCTGCTCCTGAATTAAACCTGGTGCAAGAAAAAGTATGATGAACCCAATTTAAGTGATTATTGGTGAGCATATTTCTACATAAATGTTGGAAAGCTGGTCTTTTAAGGGTGTTGTGGCGCTCCCACATCTTTCTTCGTGGAGCACAGCTTCCATTTCCATCAATAAATTTTTCTTTCATGAGTTCAGAACTTTTTAAAATAAAGAGAAACTGGGCAGTCCAGGTAACCAATGCTTGCATACTTGCTGAGATACATGTATTTCCCTGTGTGTTGATTGTAGATTGATTTTATGCAATTTGTCTTCTTAGTTTAAACATAGATCACAGTAACGCATTGCCTCATTATTGCCTCATTATTATTTTCATGGCAATGTACCTGAATTTGGAAGAAAAAATCTGTACTGAGACCCTGATCAGTACAGATTACTGGTCCATAAACTGATCTTCTCCTATGCTTTGTAATATCAGTCCAGTTCAGACATACCAGGTGAGAAAGCCACAAGGGTAAGCACTATGTAATGATAGAGTCTCAACAGTGAAGTAAGCAATTACATAACAGCTGGTGACATGCTGGCAAAAGAAAGTTTTTAGGTAGAGGTGGAAGGAGAAAAATGAGGTGACCTTTTCCATTTTTTGAAGAAAAATAGCATGACTAACATAATTAACGTGTACATTAATCCCACTTTAAATGCACTACAATTACTACTAATACCTTATATTATGGTAAATATATTTAAAAACTCAAATTATACACCTGTGTTTATGGGTAAAATTACCATCTATGGGCTTTAATATCATGATTATGCTTTTTAATTATTACTACCAGTGTAGCATAGTTAGGCAATGAAATAGTAATAGGCTTCAGGCAATGGATCTTACTGCCTTTATTGGCAGTAGTACAGAAAAAGGAAGAGCCATAAAGTTCTGAGGTATCAAGTACAGAAATAAGTTAGTTAAAGTAGTCCTTGTTCATATGTGGAATATAGTATCAAACATTTTGATGGATTCATGGTGTCTGGTGTTTTATCTGTGATGCAGTCTAGCATCATATTTAAAGAAGGCAAAAGAATCCCTTTAGTGAACAATTATGAAATAATTTGCCCCTTGAGAAGTTTTCTGCCTTCTGTCAGTTGAACTTTTCTTGTTCCATAAAATAGGAAGCTTGTGTCTCTTCAGATGGGGTGTTTAATCTTAATGCAACTACAGTTGTTGTCATTATCTGCATAAATGTCTAATCCTTTAAAAGCCTAAGTGCTTGGCCTCAGTGTATTTAATTAAAGGTAATATATAGATGGTATGAAAAATAAAGGCCATAGGGCAGGTCAGCAAGGCCAATTGAAAGTACTAGTTTTGTAAATGAGGAGTATATAGATGCATAATATTGCAAGTCCATAAAGATATGTCTGCTTTTTCTATACTGTATAAAATTCCTCATCCTTACAACTCTAGCTTTGTCTTTGTCGTATTTTGTCTTGATTGCTTACTCAGGAATATTTCTTTTCACTGCCCTCCTTGTTCTCCTCTGTCTTCTTTCCGTTCTACAGGTATTGCCAAAAAGAAAGCCGCATTCAGTCACTCAAGCCACTTCACAAGCCTACCAAACTAAGCCGCTTTTTCCGTTTTCCAGGTAACTAAAAAAAGGGGGGTTATACAACAGGTTTTAAAAAGCTTTGTAAAATTTCAAGACCAAAGGCAATTAAAGGCTTAAAGGAAGAAGCTGACAGAGACAAGGTAGTAAATTGAGATGATCCAAATCTTTGGCAAACACAGGATCTGAAGAAAGACAGATGCCACAAGGCATAACTTTTCGTCTTCTGACTCTGAAAATGGCAATGAGCCAGACCTTGAGCTGCTTTAAACTGCTGTGAGTTTAATAACTCTCATGTAGCTGAAGGCCAAAGATCTGGTCCAGAAACTGCGCCTGCTATCCTGTCTGCTTTTTTGTGAGTTTAAAGTCCCAGTAACATTATAGAATTGAGATTATGTGGTAGCTCAGGTAATAGCGTTGTATGCTTTTTGGAAGATGAGGAATTAAATTTTTTAGCCTTTATGTAGCATATAACTCATTATGGTTTGGGGTGGCAGGGGTGAGGAAAGAACCTGAAGCTGTACAATAAGGGAGTCCTCTAAGTCTTCTCTTACAACTGAGGGGATGATTTTGCAGCAACTCACAGTATTGATGGCATCATACCGTAATGACGTCCACAGAAATACAATGTATCTGTGGAAAACCATTACCTATAGAATAATGTCACAGACCAATTATTTCAGTTACATGGGGGTGAACAGCCTGTTGAGCAAAGCTACAAGCACATAGGAAGTGTTACAAATCCAGTGCTTCTCCTCTGTGGAACCTACTTATTCTTGCTTCTTTATTAATAGAAAGACTTTATCTTTCCCACCTGGGATGACCAAGAGTTAATACTTAGAATTTAAATTTGACCCTACAAGATAATTAATATGATCTATTATGTACAAAGACTTCACTGGCAAGTCTTTGTTTTTACTCCTGCCCCATGGTATCAAATCAACAAGTTCATTGTTATGCTTACTAAATGCACAGATGGACAAATATAGATTTCTTGTTGTGGTTTTTATTGACTCCTGAATAATTTCTCAAGAGTTACTAAAAGAAGTAACAGTGGTAACAGTGACAGTGTCTTGAGCTTAAATATAGAAGAGCTGGAGTGGAGGCATGAGCCTCTGTAGCCAGTCTCCTCTCAGAAGGACTCCAAGCACTGGGCTTCAGCTTTAGTTTTTGGTTAAAATAAGATTTGGAAAGATTAGTGATTAGAATGTGGAACTTAAAGATTAAGTTAAATGGTAAGGGCTTTTATATTTTAGGGTAGCATGGGCAAAATGAAGAATTATACTGTTAAATACTGTTAAATATTCCCATAATTTAGTGCATCTGTGGGAAAATGAGGAAATGGAGATTTCTTATGCACTACTGTTTTAAGGGCAACATCTAATCTCCAACCATTGCCAGTTTAGGTTGTCCCACAATTAATAGAAAAAAATGGAAGTAAAAATATTCTTTTTTTCAAATTACCTCCTTGTTTTGGTCTAGGGAACTGTTTTATTAAAGGTAATTATATTTTCCATAAATTTTTACTTTATTGAGGGGGACAGCATTGATCATTGCCTCAGATAGAGCAATCACCATAATTTGGGGTAGGGTTTTTTGCAGTTCTTCATGCTGGATTAGGTGTCTAGACTAAATTTTGTTCAAGAAGTCCTTGCTTTTTTTCTTTTCTTTTTTTAAATTTGATGACATACTGAGTCATTCCAAGATTGCAGATACACATTTGAGGGTGGCTGTGAAGAAAGTGACATTTTCTATTTCCTTTTAAACACTGCATTTTACACCCTTTTTCCATATCATCCTGTGCTAATGATTGCATAGTTAAAAGTCAACTTTTTAATAAAAAGTACCAGAAACCTAAGTAACAAAGTTGGCATACTTGTAAGACCAACTCTTGTTGTTTTTAGGAAGCTGTTAAAGAGTTGAACCCTGTAATACTACCTTGTTGAAGCACTCTGGTTATACAAATTTATAGCAACTAGAAGAAGACCAAGTAACAACACACTTTTCCTAACAAAAGGAGCAGTGGGAAGGTGACAGCTGCTACCTATGAAGTGATGGAGGTATCCTGGGTGTCTCTGTCAAGCGACAGCCTAAGGCCAGTCTTGTTGGAGATACAAGGAACTGTTGAAAGTACTGACAGGCATTTTAAGCAAGAAAGAACTGAGGAAAAAGTGAGGGGGGGGGGGAAATCAGTGGGGAATTGTATTTGTTATTATAATTTGTTCTTAACACAAAATAGAGCAGGAAGGCAAAACTTTTTGCCTTTGAGTGACAGAAATGTAAACAAGAGAATTATGATTCCTTTTGAGAAATTAAGGGTGTGCTTTGTTCATTGCAAAAAATAAACCTGCACATATTATACTAGTAAAATATTTACTAGAAGTCACTCTGTTGCCTCTGACATGAAGGGGCGTTGAGACTTAGAGACCCCTTAAAGCTGTAACCATTTGAGTAATTACATGATGATCTTCTCTAGTGTACTGGTTGAGAGTATATTCTTAAAACTTTGTATAAGTTTGAGGTGGGATGAACTGAAGCTGATTAAGTGTGCTAATTGTCATTTGTGTAATCCACAGACCAGATGTGCCTCTGAAGAGTGACTTTTCATAAAGCAGCATAGATTGAATAATTCACAACAGTAAGAAATTAAAGTTTTCCCAAATGCTTGTAAAATACCTCAGGCAACAAAATCCATTCAACATGAACACTAGTTAGACGCCTATACACTAGTTGCATGATGCTGACCTAGAGCTTGTTTTTTACAGACATACAATCACTGAATTGTTTGGGTTGGAAAGAACCTTCAAAGCTCATCTAGTCCAGCACCCCTGCAATGAGCAGGGGCATCTTCAACCAGATTAGGTTGGCCAGAACCATCCAGCCTGGCCTTGAAGGTCTCCAGGGATGGTGCATCCATCACCTCTCTGGGCAACCTGTGCCAGTATTTTACCACTGTAAAAAATTTCTTCCTCACACACAGCCTCAGTCTCCCCTCTTTTAGTTTAAAGCCATTGCCACTTGCCCTATCACAACATGCCCTGCAAAAAAGTCTCTCCTCATATTTTTTTATAGGCTGATTTTAAGAACTGAACTTTTAAGAACCTCTTCTTGGTTTTAAGCTATTTAATGACACTAGACATGGGGACTTCAGAAAAGCGAATCCTTTCTGTTTCTTGTTAAAGTTACTGCCGTGATTTCTGGAGTGGTTGTATGGGTTACCAAAGAGTGGCTGCACATTATAACTGTAACAGTGCGATGACCCACTATAAAATCTGTATCAGTGCAGATTTCCCAGCCTACAGGCAATATTCTTATTTATCAGCGCAAAAGCAAGGCCAGAAGAAAGAGAAATGCTGACTTGAGTTCAGAAACATCCACCAGCTTTGAGGTCAGGAAATTTTAAAACACTAACAAGATGACTTCAGACTTGGATTTTGAAATTACCTGTATTGTCTGTCATTGCTATGTCTCTAAAAATGGGTATTAAATATTCTTTACATGGCTACTTACTGGGCCTGTGAGATGACTAGTAAGTGCAGGCATGAGCATATGTGTTAGCTGAGTGTTAGAAGACAGCTGCTCAGTTGCTGCTGGGTTGTTGCAATTGTAATTTTCCTACAATGTTAAACACTGCTGTAACTGACAGCAGCCATAGTGATGGCATAAAGGGCTATTTTCCTCATAAATGTGTTGAGATTTAATGGGGATAAAATATTTCATTTATTGAGCAGTTGAATTATAACATCTGTTGCTCAGACTCTTAACGTATCTTGACATTAAGCCTGATAACAAAGTGCAATCCTGAAAATACAGCTCCTACCTATGTTCTCTGTGGAGTAACAAACCAATCTGGCACCAAAAGGAAGAGGTAATAAGAAGCATAATTACCCAGTGTGAATAAGCCCTGTGATATCTGCTTTCCGTTTTGAAAACACCACCTTTCTCTGCCTTTCGTATCTCATATTTAAATTGTGCAGTATGCCATCCTGCGTGCACCTGCTGCAGTGTAAGTGCAAACTGAAACAGTTCTCAATTCTGAAGAAAAGTCACATCAAACAAATCCTGAATGCTCTCTGTTGGTTTGTTTGTTGCTTTTTTTTTTTTTTTTTTTTTTAATTTAGATCAGTGGAAACTCTTTAACAGTGTGGATTGGCTTGAAATGCTACTTGAAATAATTTCTACAGAAGGAAAGTTAAAAAGTGATCCTGTGTGGTCTTTTAGTTAATCAGCACAATTGACAGCTTGACAAATCTCCCTTGTCAAATGAAGCTGCAACACATATTCAAGCTCTTTACATTTCATGGCATTTTAATTCCCCCTCCAGAATGTGTAATAACAATGTAGATTTCCACTTGCATGGTAATGCCTAGCCCACACCTCAAGTAAACACACACACAGAGCTACTTTGATACCAAAAATGGTGTTTCACTCTAAACAAAACAAATGGAGGACTCTTTGTAGTCAGCAGTTTGCACACAACAGCTGCATGCCCTCCTGTGTAAAATATCTTTAAAACCTTACTATTGTTGCAGCTGATGAAATACTAACAGTTTGTTTTGGATTTTTCATATAATATGCATATTTGTTCTCAAACATAAAGCCTAGAAGTAGGTCCAGTCTTAGAGGCTGGCTTTCTAAGCATAATCCAGATTCATACCACTCAGTATATGTATTTGAAATGCAGGACAGTACCTCAAGGCTAAGCATTGCTAAGGCTTCTAACATTTAGATGCAACAGATCAAATTTAGCACAACAGCCATAGTAAAAGTTTCACAGTCCAAATAGGCTTCTGTTTATCTCTTTGTCAACCTATTGCTTCAACTTTGTAGAAAAGATCATAAACTACACATTTTCATGTTAAAAGTTTATAAGAATGTAAATATGAAGTGGAGCTAAAGTGGTAACTTTGGAGCTATAAGTAAAAGGAAGAGACATTATGGCCTATCTGGTACTTTTTATTAAAATGTTGACTTTTAACTATGCAATCATTAGCACAGGATAATATGTAAAAAGGGTGCAATATGAAAAAAAACATGAAAAAAAAATTAAAATTAGAGTTATTGTTTAATTCTGGCCAGCCCCCATGTTTTGCAGCTGATAGCTTTTACCTTGGCAAGGTCAGATATTATTTCTACTGAACTAGAAGTTCATTTTGCAGTTTACTTCACAATGAAATTTATTACATGAAATGCAGAATAGAAGCCAAAAATAAACTGATGTAAAACACTGTTAACTCCAGAAGTTCAGGTTTCAGTCTCAGCTGGAAAGCAGTGCTTCATCTCCAGATGATTGTAAACAGTTATCTCTGGAAGGAAGAAAAGATCTCTGTGAATTCCTAACCTGAATTTATTGATTGGTACTGGAAAAATGATGCAAAATTGTTTGTTCGTTTGTTTTTCTCTTTCAGTTTGCCTTCTATTCTTTAAAAATCCTTTAATTAATTCAGAAAAAAAGCCTAGATTAGTAGTAATTGTAATATAAATGCAGGGAGATGGGGAGAGCAGGGGGAGAGATTGAGAGAGAGATGTTGCCATAGCACAGACTTTCAGTAAAGCATTCGTTTTACATTTATTCTATTTTACAGATCGCTAGGGACCAACAAATGATTCAAAATAGTACTAAATATCTTTAAACTACATTAACTGAGACTAATTGATTGGTTCATTTTGTAGCTTCTCAGGAAAAAAAAAAATGTACTTAGTATAAAAGTGGTGTTGTTTGGAAGGATATGCTTCATTTGTAACACACTTGTGAAAGTCCTCGTATACCATCTTGAGCATAAAACCAATCTCAACCTTAAGTACCATAGAATCATAGAATAGTTAGGTTTGGAAAGGACCTTAGAATAATCTAGTTCCAACCCCCCTCCCATGGGCAGGGACACCTCACACTAAACCATATCACCCAAGGCTATGTCCATCCTGGCCTTGAACACCAACAGTGATGGAGCATTCACAACTTCCCATGCTTCTGTACTATTTTAATCATGGCACATTGAAAGGGTTTATGCCAACTACAAAGCATTCCTACATTATTAGGAACGGACTGAAAGCTAATGACCCTCCCAGCCTTTTTTGTATCAAAAGAGGGATTTCTAGAGCAGTAATCAAAACTGAAAGTAATTATGACAACTTCACTTGCATGAATAATGTTTAATATACTCTTAGGATTGTGCATGTGCATCTTGCCCTCACTTGTGTTTCAAAACTCATTTC
>JANRGW010040251.1:0-33219 GCA_024733675.1 Psilopsiagon aymara | reverse complement strand
AGTTGGGGCTGTTCAGCCTGGAGAAGAGAAGGCTGCGTGGAGACCTCATAGCAGCCTTCCAGGATCTGAAGGGGGCCCACAGGGATGCTGGGGATGGTCTGTTCATTATGGTCTGTAGTGATAGGACAAGGGGTACGGGTTCAAACTTAAACAGGGGAAGTTTAGATTGGATATACAGAAGAAATTCTTTACTGTAAGGGTGGTGAGGCACTGGAATGGGTTGCCCAGGGAGTTGTGAAAGCTTCATCCCAGATGGTGTTCAAGACCAGGCTGGACAAGCCTTGGGTGGCATGGTTTAGTGTGAGGTGTCCCTGCCCACAGCAGGGGGGTTGGAACTCGATGATCTTAAGGTCCTTTCCAACCCTAACTATTCTATGATTCTATAAATGCTTGATATAAGATTAGTTTCTTGACTGATTTTTTGACTCTAACTGAACATGACCACAAAACATACCTGCCTCAGCCTGCAGTCCTAGCTGTTTTCATATCCATATGGCACAATACAGAGTGCCAGGATGCTCTTCCTGGGTAGTATTTTGGGAGAATCAGAGCTCAAGTACTGGACTGTGTTCGCACTAAGCTACAAGATCCGTATGTGAGAACACAAAGCATCTCAAATTACTCCTGATGGTACAGGCTTGTACTTGGTGTAAGTATTTGCACCCTGTTGTACATATATGAATACATAGGTATATATCCAAGAACATTCACCATGATCAGGGCAGCAGATGATATTGCATTGAAAAGACTTAATGAGCATAATAAACTCAACTGCATTGGTTTTGGAGCTTGGTAGATGTTCTGACCTAGGCAGATACCGCATGTTAAGCAGAGCAAAGCATTCATTCTATGAAGTGAGTATGTGGAGGTGATTGCAGCAATAAGTAATCTAGCACCTACAATTTAGGTGATTTAAAAAAAAAAGTTTGTCTGGCAAACATGCAAGTGGAGTTCTGGATGAGAGAGATATTCTGCCAAATACTTCTCTGCCTCTACCTACTCACATGTCCCTGTGCTGCATAAGGTCACATTTTCCTTCCCACATTGTTTTTCCCACATGCAGCTGTCTCTTCTTATTTCAGTGAGCATCATTTTCCCCCTCATCCTCTGAGGTTTTCCTCCACTGTAATCTTCTATCTGGTTTTGCCCCTTCTGCACCTACTACCCATCAAGTTGACAAGCAACTCTTTGCAGGTTTTGTTTAAATTTCTGTTTGTCTTCTGGCCCTTCTGCTTCCTCCTACTCCTGAGGTTTGAGCTACAGAACCTCAGTGCCATAAATATAGAATGGATACATTAGTAAGGGGAGAAGTAAGTCTGGATGTTTTATCTGTCTTCTGTTCTTATTTGATTAGAATTCACTAAGCTCCAAGTTTCACTACTTAATAGTGAAGAGACTCCTTTTTGTCTAAAAAAACTAATCCAGGAGACAGCCTGCTGGTCTCCAGTCAGTAATCCCAGTAATGAACCCTATGGTAAAATTCCTGCAGTATTCCAGTCTCACCTTTTCACATGATTACAAACTCTGTATTTTTTATATGTGTGTGCGTAAAAATACAATAGCAGTAATGTCAGTTTGGCAGGAAAGATTCAAATGGAAACCTTCTTGAAATCATTGCTACAGAGACAGTATACCATCTACATAATAAGTGTGCTTACACCCAGTTCATTAACAACAAATTTGGCAGAAAATCACAGTAATTGAACTGGAAAACCATGTGTTTACTGCTTCAGGCAACAAAATACAAACAAAAACAGACTGAAGAGGAGGTTTACCATGCCACTTACTCTCAGGTAAGACACCTGCTGTGACCTGCTGAGCTATGTTTTTTCTAGTGTTGCAGAAACAGGAGAATGTGCTTTGTGCTATTTAATAAAAACTAAAATAAATCAAATGTGGTTTTCTGAAAAAGCAACCGAAATCACAAAACTAGGAGTTACCAGCCCCAAAGCATTCCAAAGGGGATAAAAAGAAATCCTAAGAGACAGTATAACATTCAGGTTTAGTTCCATTCAATTTTTAGACCTTCTGGCCAACAAAGTATTGCAGATTCAGATGTACAATGAAAATCTGGAAAAAGAGTTTGTAATACATGAACATTTTGTCTGCTACATGTTCCTGTAATTTTGTTTGAAAATTCATGCCTATTATGGCATTTAATTCAACACAATATCTCACTTGATACAGAGGTGTTTTAGGAATACAAAGTAGAATCTGTTTTTAATCCTAAGTCTCAGTTCATTACAAAGGCAGTTGGCTAGAACAGTATACTATCTGTAGCTTCATTCTAAGATGGACTCATTTTTTCCAGTGTTTTCTTAAAAATCTAAAACTGAGTTTCAGTTTCAGTCAGGGCTAGTAGTCGTTTGGAAAAGTTAAAAGATCTTACAGAATCACCAAGAAACAACATGTGTAACATGGATATTCCTCTACATCCATGATGCTCATCATCTGCTTGTATCTGCCAAAATAGAGAACACTTGTTCTGCAAACACGTGTTTAACCATGTGTGTCTTTCTTGTCACATTTAACTTGCGCTCACACACACAAAGCTAGTGAAGTAAGGTACTCTACTGTGGATATGTGCACTCTTTTCCTTCATTTTCAAGATAGTATGCAACCCAATACAGAAACCATCTTGTTCTGCAGTAACTTCATCTCAACCATTACTCACATGAAAGGAGTCATTTGTAATTTGTATTTACGAAGATGAACAAGTGCTAAAACGGATACAGGATAGTTCAGTTGAGCATGTAAAGGCTTGAACTAGAAGGTTTAGAAGGGCGTGTATTTGATTAATGCCTAGATTGCATTGAAAGCAGATACTACCGGTTCCTTGACTTTCCTTTATTCAAGGCCATATGGAAACTTTGGGTCTGCTATTATATAGTAACCAACTGCTGCCTTGAAATACTTTGGGAATGTTCTATTCACCTCTCCAATGCAAACAGGCCTTTTATATCTCTTGGCAATTCAGGAGTTGTCATTCACAGTCTCATGAGATACACAAATTTTTGTAAGAGCTCGTAACAAAGAGAAAAGGGGCAAGTTGCACTGGGAGCCATTATGGGCCATACTCATGCAACAGACTGTAGTAGACATCTGTGATGATGCCAAGTGCGAGAAAGAGGAAAAACTCTTACCTTTCTAGTAGGGCTTTTGTTTGGTTGGTTTTTAAGTTTTCACCTACTTCAGTGGCTTTGCCCAAAGCATCTCAAATTCACCAAAAGCTTAGGTGTTCATCAGGTAAGATAAATGCCAAGCTGGATGTGGTTCTGAGCAACCTGATCTAGTTGAAGATGCCCCTGCTCACTGCACAGGGGCTGGACTAGATGACCTTTTGAGGTCTCCTCCAACTCAAACTATTCTATGATTCTATGATAAGGACCTCAAAAACTTGCCACTTTATTGCCAGGAGAAGCAAAACTTATTTTTCTTCTCCTGGGAAGTAAACCATGCTGATGTTATATTATCATTATTTATAGATGTTTCAAACAATATACCAAAGAGGATTAGGCAAGTGTGCAGCAGCTCTCACGGAACATTTTTATTAATCACCATACAGGTAAAAGAAGTATAGGTTTAACATCACGTCAAATTGCTCTACACTTCAAATACATGACTTGTACCCAGGAAGAAACACAGACAGTTGACGCAAATTAAAAACTGCCACCTAACGCTAACGGAGGATGATGTTTCTTAAGTGCTTGATTCGAAGTCCCTCCCCCTCCAGGAGCAAGACTTGATACAGATAGCAAAAAGTAATTCTGTTATGGGAAGAGACCCCTCAAAGAGCTGTGGGATAGCTTGGTGGGAGGGTTGTCCCCACATTCCCTGCATACCTGCTTGACTTCAGCCTGCAGGTGTCGTAGCTGTACACACTGCTCCAGGTGCTTGCGGTGCTGCTCAGCAGCCAGGTCCAGCTCTTGCTGCTTCTCGTGCAGGAACTCCAGCAGGTCCTGCACTCGGGTGGCCATGTCTACGTCTCGGTCACACAGCAGCTCG
The DNA here is from genome assembly GCA_024733675.1 of Psilopsiagon aymara. Taxonomy (NCBI): domain Eukaryota; kingdom Metazoa; phylum Chordata; class Aves; order Psittaciformes; family Psittacidae; genus Psilopsiagon; species Psilopsiagon aymara. Next base: position 29,214 of record JANRGW010040251.1, on the reverse strand, counting down.
ACACCTGTAATCAGCCCACTGCTTATCAATGACCTGCAAGTCTTTTGAAGACAAATAGCCCCTTTCCAGATTTTACTTCTACAGTTCCTTCTTAAAGTTCACCGTGATCCTCTGAGTGTTTGGTTAAATAAGCACTGGGTTTTGTACTCTTTAAAATTATTACTTTTTATTATTAATTAACTTTTTTTCTTTTTTAAAAGAAACCCAAGATTTACCCTATGTGACTGCATACAGTTACAAACATCAAGTGAAGAGGCACAAGAAACAAAAAGACAGACATACTACTTGAAAGCCGAAAATTCTGGCTCGATTGTGTTGCTCTGATTAACTATAAAATTAAACCCCCACTACTTACTCTAGTTCTACTGATTTTCTGAGTGGAGGCCCTTTCTTCAAAACCTAAATATCTTCAGGTGCTGCTCACTCCTAGTTAAAAATTATGTGCCACAATAACAATATATTCTCATGAGCACTATGAAATGATTTAAGTATAAAGACAAAAAAGCAATGACCACAATGTCTCTGACTTACAGATAACCAGCATCTCTGGTATTTTCACAAATCCCATGGAAAGACAACTGGATAATTCTTACAAAGCTACTGCCTGGAATAGCACAAAGGAGCCATCTTACCAGATGCCTGCACTTCATTGACATACTGCAGCAGATCCTGCCCTTGATGGATGACATCAAAGGTCAAGTTATTCATGGTCAGGGCTTTGTCTGCATGATGCTGGAGCCTCTGTTCTGCTATTGTAAGATCTTCAGTGTCAAAGTCATTCATCTGCTGAGAGAGCTCATCATTCCAAGACTCAAGGTCTGAAATTATCTGGGGGAAAAAAAGAGGAAGACAATGTTCAATTACCCATTACACAACATACATTTATTTCCAATGTCACACTTACAATGAAGGTCAGAAACTGGAGTTGCTCAGTGTTGATTGAGTTCTTTGATCATGGTTTGGACATAGGCTGTTTTAGCATGGATTTTAAATTTCAGCAAACAATCTACAGAATCTCATTAAGAACCACTACAGCTCTCCTTCAACCAGTGCTTGCGATAGTGCGGGTACCCCTGCCTTGTTTAAGGTATGCATTCATCAATACAACACTTATGAAACAGATGAAAGGAAAATCTTTCTAATTTCACTTTTAAAGGAAAATGTTGACCTAAACCATCTTTTCAGTTCCTCGGTCAGCACCCAGTATTAATTCACACATCAAGAGCCAGCTGAGCTTTCAATTACACCAGTGTTGAGCCCTTTTACAAAAAAGACAGCTCCACACTTCTGTGAGCAGGAAGCAACAGGCCCTCCGAGCATCCCCGACTTCTGCCAGACAACTGAGAAGTGTTACTTGTCACAAAAGGCAGGATATCTAATGAATGGAGCAAAGCCAAAAAGTACTACTTTATTACAGTATCACTGTAACATCAGAGCTGAATTTGCTGCCAAAATAATTTAGCTACATTTCTGTCTACCATGAAGAAAATGAATTCTCTTCCAGGTGAAACCAGGACAACTTCCGTTTACACTTTAATTCTGGATTCTACTCTCAGTCATAAAATGCCCAAAGAGGGCAGCTAAGGAAGTTGCCTTTTTTTTAAAACATGTATCACAATAAGTCCTCCTTGTCTGTTCACACAAGTGCATTTTCTAAATCATACTGCAAAACCTGGCTGATATGAAAAATAGTCCTTTTAATTAGGATACAAAACTGTTCTTAAGTCTAACAGATAGTGCTTACAATCCTCATTGATCAAGGTAGTTGAGTTCTTATGGCACAGGCTTGATGCATCAACTACTTCAAACAAGTCTGTCTGACACACTTAAGGCTGTAGGGTTTGGGGCTTTTTTCAGGATTTTCAGCTGAGTTTTGCCACAGACTACCACAGTGCATTGCTTAACTCCAGAGTTCTACAATTTTAGGAGTACACAAACTGATGTGAATGGTGCTAAATGACAGGAAATCACCTATTTATGCAGCACAACACAGCAAAAAGAGGATCTTTCCAAACAGAAATTAGTAACAAAGTAGCTGACTGCATAACTACTTAACCAAAGCCATTTGTTAGCAAAAGGAAAATGCCACTATGCTTTCCAAGTAGTTAATCAGAGCCCTAAAGCTACTGAGACAGTTAAACTACCAGAAAAGTTCCAGGAAAACATGCCTTCCGAAAAAATAGAACTGAGGAGAAAGCTAAGTTAAATCATGCGTATAAAGCTCCTGTAGTCAACTACAACCTTTCTTGAAGGCCACAAAAGATGCAATTATTATTAAAATTATGGCACTGGTTACTTCCTGTTTTAAAGGTGTTCTGCAAAAGTTATACTTGATTTATTAAGTATTCAAGTTTTGCACTATACCATGAAGGGAGATACCAATTAGGGTAGCTATTTGTAATACCTAATTCTGACAAACCAGCTCTAACACAGTGAAAACAAACAGAAACTCACATTTCAGTCATAACACTGAAAACAGAAAAGCTGATGGACAAGGCATGCAGGAAAGCTTTACAGGACAAGGCTTTTGGCCACTGCTTGAAGCTTCTTTTATCTCTCTTTCATGTGCTCTCTTTCATCATATGCACAATCTATTTATGAGTGGTTTCTCCTCTAAACACACACACAGGCTTCCCCTTTACAACTTCCCTTTATTTCCCTTTTACTTAGTCTATGCCCAACATGTCTCATCACCTCTTTTTGCTATTCACTATCACTACCTGTACCTGATAAGAATGACAGGTAGTTCTAATAGGTAAACACCATGTGTCACCTCAGCCAAGAAGTTAGTGATGCTGCCTCCAAAGAACAACAAACAACAGTAAAAATTATAACTTTTTCCCACATTATTTCATGCAAACCCAAGGTTAAGATCTTGGCCTGCACATTGTTTAAAGCAGTCTGAAACACTGTCCCTTCAAAATGCTAGGAAGCCCACAATTCAAATACATAATGCCAGTATTCATTCAAAAGATAAGAAGTCAGTGAACACCACAGGTGAGAATTTTTAAAACAAAAATAACACGTATTAAGTCCTCCTCTGCCCACATTCTTCAGTGCTTCCCCTGAAGTTCTGATTTACAAGCAACACTTTTAGAATGAGCAGGATCCTTTTTCTGTTTGTAAAGTTCTGGTAAGACAATCAGCATTAAACAAACAGAACAAAGATGAATATGACTAACAGACATCTAAAGCAACTGAATCACAAATGAATACGCTCTCAAGAAATGGACAACCCAGCATAAATACAGGGTAACTACTTACCATAGCACATGTTCAAGAAGTTCCTAGTGCAGAGTCTGAGCTGCCTGACAATCCTAGGTCTTAGCAAAAGTAAAGGTAACACTTAACAGGAAACAATGCAGGGTGTAACACAGAAGGCATGCTGACTCTTTCACACTGAGTGGGAAAGAAAGCACCACAGATCTCTTCTCAGAAAGGTCTAACTAGCATTCTTTGTACCGAGCGCTAAACAGGACCAGTAAAATATAATGTGCTGGAGAGAAAGAAAAATGGAAAATGGGAAAGGGATAAAAGTTAGGTCTCTGTGATCCAGCACTCTGCATCCTTGCCTTTTCAGCTGTATGACTTAACAGGCATCTTGTAAGTATGGTACAAAAATAGAGCTGCGATAAAGCTGCGGGTTGAAAAGTGTGTGGTATGCTTCGTGCGGAGCCCCGACATAGGCCTAGAGGCATTTAAGTTACAGACAGGCAAAAATGCACAGACAGATGAAACATACACATTTTAGGCTGCATACATTGCTTCTGGTTTTATCTTCCCACTGGCTATGTCCATACACATCTTCCTTATGCTACTAATCACAATAGAAAGGGACTTTTTGTGTACATTAATTTGCTCCTTCTTGCCTTCAGTTAATACAGGCGTTCACAGAAGAGTCCTTCAAATAGCTCACGACCAATGGCACTTCAAAACCTACTGAGGATACAGAAGGTCAAATTTAACAACCAAGACCAGGGGGCGGGACAGAGACAGTGCTGCAGTTATAGCAATTTCAGAAGACCAGGAGAACCTTAGAAGTTGTAGGATAAAGACAGCAACTAAAGAAACAATGTTTTATCAGTGAATAATGAAGCAAGAGTAAGGACAAAAAGAAGAGGACTAACCCTGCCAACTAATCTCCCCACAGGCCCCAGCAGCACAGCTGCATGGTAAGATTCTGCAGTGGTAGTGGAGCCCTTCGTCCCATTTTACTCAGTGCTCTTTTGGAAGCAGTGAGATGAGCTAGAAATACTACTTGCCTTTCAGAAAAACTGTCCTCACAGGATGCTCCCTTGAGTGAACTGGCCCTACAGACAAGCCTTCATTGACTGGACCAGTCATGAAAAATTATTGATAAAGGAGGAGGTCAAAACAAAAACAAGTTCCCAGCTGGCACCTGGCTCCTCCTCACTATCATGTTACTTAAGCTGAGCTTCTGCTTTCAAACAACCGACCTGGAACTAGTCCCTGCATTTTCTTCCTGGAAGTTTCCACACAGATGTCTGCCTTCAGGGAGGGGGAAAAGAGAAGCATGCTTTGCTGAGGAAGCAGAGAAAGGACAGGGTACAGAGACAGCAAAGCAATAACATTTTGCTGAAGATGCTTTGCAACCGGGTCATTTTGTTCCCTGGAGGCCTCCTTAACAATCTTAGCCATGGTTTTTGTTTCCAAGCCATATAACCAAAACCACACCAACTCTTTCAATAGGGTAATCAGTACTTTGTTTTATGTTGTATGGGCCAAAATGTAAAGCATGTCAAGTGTCAGCTTCATAAAAGCTGACAGGACCTGTCAAGTCAGGGTTTGTAGTTTTCCGGTGCAAAATTCTATGGGCATCATCAAACAACACACACAGGAGTACTCTTCTCTATACAGATGCTGCCCTGCACTCAAGGACTAAAACAACATCTGCAAAACAGGGCTCCTGCAACCAGCCTTCTACTATTGTAGAATCCTGTTTTATGTAACCTACAGCAGAGAGCAATATCTTAATCATGAGCTTCACTCAAATGTTTAACCTAATTCTTTCTTGATATGCCTTGCACCCCCATAGCTGCCATTTCCTCGGTAAGAGTGTTCTGAGAACATGACACAGTCATCAAGCACTGAAGATCACTTCTGCAGAGACTGCAAAATTGCTAACAACACTGTTCATGTTCCCCCACATATACCAGACATCCAACTAATTACAATCACAATTTTGCCAAAATCTTTCCCTTGCATGCACAAGAGAGCTAGTCTCTCACAATCAAAGCAGCAAGTTCCCTGCAGACTAGTGTGAATTGCAAAACAGAGAACCTTCTTAGTCTTCCCTCACACCAGAGCTGTTATTACTGTAGAGTGCACGCTCTCACTTCCTCTGTGGGCACGGATCAAGGAACTGTGTCTGCCTATTCCTGCATTGCATGTAATAATGTGCTTAGCTAAACCAGACTTAAGCAATAATGTCTAAACCTGATTTGAAGAAAAAAACAAACAAAAAACCAACAAAACAACAAAACCAACCCACCCACAAAGAAATAAAAACCACCAAAAAAAAAAATAAATCCCCAAACCAACCAAAAAAAAACCAAATGAAACAAAACCCCCAAAACAACCTCAAAAACAAGAGAAACTAACACTTCTGCCAGCTGCCTCTTTGCCCTTATACAATTCATACCTAACCAACAGTTGCAGCCTTTACTACATACAGGTGAAGGGGTTAAATTATTGCTGTATCTCCTGTTTTCCAGAGTCTGAAGGTAAGCCATTATATACTCAAACAGGCTCATTTATGATAGGTTCAAAGCCATTATATACTCAAAGCCATTATATACTCAAACAGGCTCATTTATGAAGGTTCTGGGAGTACTACTACTATGGCTTTAGAAGTAATACCATCTTAGCTGAAGTTTTATAATGCATTTCTATTAAACTGCCTCATGCGCATTTTCATGCCTGGTTGCGTTCATGTCCCTGCACACCAACAGAAACTTTGCAACTGATAAGCTGAAGCCCTCCTCCAAAATTTGGCCAGACTCAAAACTTGTTGAAGTTTTGCAGGGGGATGGACAGAGCCTTGGGTGACATGGTTCAGTGGGAGGTGTCCCCGACCATGGCAGGGGAGCTGGAACTAGATGATCTTGAGGTCCTTTCCAACCCTAACTATTCTATGATTCTATAACTGCTTTTGCATTATTTTCAGAGGTGAAAAAGAACCTTTAAAAAAACAAAACAACAACAAAAGAAATCCCCCCCAAAACCAAACAAAACCCAGACAGACCATACAACATCCCTAAAGACCAAAACAGAATTCCAAACACTAGCTGCCAAGTGAAAAAAGAAGGCTGACTGGGAAAAGAAAGAGAAGAGAGGTGTTACTACAAAACAACACCTTAGAGAGTTTGTACTAAACCATCCTGCAAATCTTAATCATATTAACTGTGAGCATAGTTATATCAAAATAGCTTGATATTCAAACCAAACCTACCAGATGGAACAACCGGTACAATATGTTTTACAAGATGCTTGCTCAGAGATGCACTGGGACCCAACCAGAGCTTGAGTTAATATCGAAAAGCTCAGCTCTGCACTCTCTTGACGCTTTCACGTACAAGACAAAAGCCTTAGTGTTCAGATAAGAAGGATGTCTATTCACCATTTGAGCCACATGCCAATGTAACTACCTAAAAATCTCAGCATAAAAGTTCCTACACGAGATAAAAGATAAGTGTAGTGCAACTCCAAGAGCAGACACTCACATCTATTGCATCTCTTTCAAATATACGGAGCTGCAGGAACAGCTCAAGCTTGATCTTGCGTTCTTGAAAAAGCTCCTCCATCTGAGACTGGGCCTCATCCAGTTGCTGCAAGACTGTCTCTATGTGGTTGATAGAGCTGTTATGGGGGGTCTTGTTACTAGAGATGGCAGAATCCCTATTTAAAAGAGAGAGGGAAGGGGGGGGGGAGAAAAAAAAAAAAGAAAAAAAAAAGCATTATTTAAAAAAACCCACCAATAAAACATGCCATTTGGATGCTATATGTGACCACAAAATGAAGACTGTTTCAGATAAGGTCAGTACAAGCCATATTACATGAAAGTTAAATCTGTACACCTTTGTTAATAAAAGTCCAAAATATGCTTTTGTACTTGAAAAAACATTAGGAAATCAGAATAACTTAATATTTTGACTAACGCAACTAAGGCTTGACTAAGCACATTCTGTTTACAGGAAGAATAAAATTTAAAAACAGAGACAATCCCGTTTATTGAATTAATATCAAGTGGCATATGATAACTATTTACGTTACTGAACCTTCCTGCAATGAAAAAAACCCCAAAATTAGATAATAATAAAACCCCCATTACTTAATCTTCTACTTTAGTATAAAACCTGCAATTTCACATAATACCAGCTCCTGCAAAGGAGACATGTACCAGTGTAGCTGGGGCCCAAATTTATTTAGATTGTTACTGAATGAACGAACAATCAGTCTGCATGGACTGCAGACTGACGGCCTTGACTACAATAAAGTTACTCATCAGCCCGCAAAACAATTTCAAGTGTCCCTTTCTAAAAAGGCTGCTGCCCAGAACTCAGAATGCTGTAGAGCCCTACATGTCAGACTACAAAGGCATACGGCTGCTCCTATCAAATAGGTAGCTTGTGTAAACAAAATCTTCTTGTAGAGGTAGTGTTTATAAGCTGAGCTTCCTGTAAACAGAGCGTTAGAGACCATCAGTACAGCATGAAACATCATTGTTGTCCTAACATTTACCAGTTTCAGTTATAGATCTTATCTTGACATCATCACCTCTACCCTCAAAACAGAAAGAGCCTCACAAAGTCAGATGTACACTAGAAGAGATTTAAATAATAATTTGTTTTACCTTAGTTGTTGTATAAGATCTTCGCCTTCCTTTATGACATTGACTGTAACTTGCAGAGTGGTCTGTTGTTGTTGACCAAAACGTTTAATTAGGTCTTGGACAGCCTCCACAGACTCAGCATAGACATCATCAAGCAGTTCTTTCTGTAGCTCTTCAAGCCATGTCCATAGCTAAAGGAAAATGGAAAAAAAAAAAAAAAAAGAAAAGAAACTTAAACCTCAGGATCAGGCAGTCACTCTTTTAAATCAATCCCCCTGGACAAGAGGAAACAGACTGAGGTGGTGGTGGAGAGAAGCAGGATTTGCTTCTCTGCATAGAAAAATCCCATCCTCAATTTAATGAAAATGAGCCTTTGTTTCAAATAAGGTTTTCACTTCTTGGAAATACCAGGAAAGCTTTACCCGTGTTGCTAAGTCACCCTTTCTTTCCCATTTTCCTTCTACAGTACTGAGTGTATCTGACTGAGCAGTGCACAGTTCATAGTGAGAATCCCATCTGCAGCTCTGCGAGAGTCCCTGGGAGGGAAATGCTATGGTAACACTCCCTGAGAGAAGGGAGGAAGGAAGGAAGGAAGGAAGGGAGATGTATTGTAGCCACCATCAAATTTACACAGCCAGGCTGACACATGCACACAGACAACATAACAGTTTTTAGTGGCCTTCAAAAAAGGAAAAAGAAAAAGGCATTTCAGAAAAGAAGATACAGAAACAAATCAGATGGGAGAAGTTATTTTTCAATTATGATCTCTACAGCTATGCTGTTTACCCTCCTGATTTCAATTTCATACTATTATAACAAAAATGATAATTAATTCCAGCAGTTAATTCACATTTCACCTTAACATGCACACAGTCCTGTTCAGAACTGCCCACACACCACAGCTTACACAAAAATCCCTTGCTACATGCTAGCTATATCACTTCTGGTAACTGGAATCCTACTGTGTTCTTTTCCACATTTTTATGAGGCAAGCTGTTGTATCCTAAGCTCCCTGTGAAAATTATACATCAGCAAACCTTTAGCTATCTATTGTGCAACTGTTAAAAACACTGCTGGAAGAGAGGGAACACGGCTGTCTCTTGCAACAGTCCTATAAGCAGCAGAGTGAAACAGCTACTTTCACAGGAAGCATTCAAACCGGATACCTCCTCTCTATTTTACCATCACATCCCAAATGCTGTGATTCCAAGACCAAGGATTACAGTTTGGTTTTTATTCTGAAAGAATAACTTTGATCTGATTTAAAATATTAAGGTATTTCGACTACATTTTAGTCTTTATACTGTTCAGAGATAGAAATAGGCTTTGCTAACTTTAAACCTAATTAAAAGATTAACATAGTTAAAATACAGACAGGAAACAATCAAAACTGACTTAATCTCAAATGACAGAAAACCAAATTCTGTTTTATTTCTTTGCTTGACATTTTACACAGAAACAAGCATTTCATGCTGCCATTTGTATAATGTTCTGACAATAAAGGTTTCCTAACTACCAATGGAGCTACATTAAAACAGTAAATTCAGTTAAGTACTCTAGATCTTAATTGGTTCCTTTGAAGCTTTATTTTAAAAACAAATATGAAACAAATGTTAGTTTTTGTACCTTAAGAGCCATACATGCCTCCTGAGGCAGCCTTTCAGTTAACTAAGCTATGAGCTACATTTTCACAATTGCGAAGAATTAATGCCATTTCACCAGTCTCCTATAGATCTACCACCACTACCCACCCACCCCCCTCCCCAACAGAACTGCCTATTCATACGCGCTGTTATTCTGATTACTCATATGCTTTAAAGACAATGCCTGTCACAGATTTGAATGCAGCTCCATAGCTGTAAACACCACAAGCTCAAGCCACAGCAGCCTTTCTTATTAAAAGGGGCACAAATAGAACTCACCAAGTGGGTCAAAAGTACTCTCCACCATTCATTCCAGCATAACCCAGTGCAGCATTCAGTTTTATGGTCTCCACCTCCACCTCCCAAATGCATACTTAGGAATGCAAATTTCACTTTGAGACAAATGAAACTTAAGAGCAAGAAGCCTGACAATACAACCTGAAAAGTTTACTCAGGTTTCAATGCCCAGAGGATATGTTTTTATTCCTCATCTTATGAAGTTTGCATCTGAACTGTAATAATAAGGCACCATGTTAGAGACCTTCCAAGTGAGCTGGCATGTACACACAACCCGCGCAACTTGCAACTGTGAAAATATACTTGAGAGTAACACACCACTGTTGCCTGCAGGTCTAACATGCTCAGTACTGGCTGAAATAATACCTCTCCATGCTTACTGCCTTCTCTTTGAAAGGCTCAATATCCAGAGATGTTTATCACAGGCAAAATGGGATTAAAACCGTTTTGAGTGTCTTAGACGATATCAAGTTTGCCTCTTGGCTCCATTACAAGCACTCGTACTGCAGCTCAAGACAGGTCTAAAAACTACTTCCATTTTCTCCAATGCATCTTTTGCAGCTGGGTTGCATCAGAGCTGCAAAAGGGACACCTCATCTCTGCATTTCTTATGCTTCATATACGCTTCAGTAACTTCTACAACTGAATGGAGAGGACCTGGCAGGAGCAATACAACTTGGAAGTGTTGGGCTGGTGATGTACTGTGTATGCAAATACTTCCCATAAGCTCACCCTGGATGCTGGAGACCAAGCGAACACAGCAAAAGCAGACCTCTCCCTCTTCCTAGCTAGTTCAAAGCCACACCACCTGCCTAGAGCAGAGAGACATAGGCACAAGCACAACAAAGTGTTATGCTGCCTGGCTTAGTGCTTGGTCAGCATGGCATGGCTGTGAGCATGGTACCTTGCCCCCCAAGGTACCAAAAGGCTCAAAAATACACTGTTTTTGCCTAGTTCGTTAGCTGAATTGCCCACTGTTTGGGGAAAAAAAAAAAAAAATTACTAATGTGCGGAAAAAGAAGGAGAGTAATTAGTATGCATTACTTGCCTAGCTGTGATTCATACACTGCTGAAAGTAGGACGATTTAAGCCATTTCAGAAAACAGCCCTGTGACAGTTTCATAGCAAAAGTTACTCTAATACATTACCAAATAAGCTTTTTATATTTTCCCACCAAGTAAGTTTCTGACAAACAGCTTCCGCTCAAAATAATTTTGATGTTTATACACAGAAGTCAGAATAAAGCTACCACAGATGAACAAAGCTGTCAGGTTATTAAAGCTGGATAGAATTCCATACATTTTACTGAGAAGAGCTTAGTTTATAATGGGTAGCAACAATCACCTGGCTTCTTTACAGCTTAAAAGCAGAATGAGCTCTGGAAATGCTGGAAATTACATAATTTGCCTTTATCTTGGGATACAGAAATATGGATGAAGACAGTACAAGGTTGCACAGCAAAGCCAAAAGAAAGCGAACAGTTTACAGCAGGGGGGGAACAGAGACTGGAGCTTACCCATACATGATCAGCAGTGCAGAACTACAGATTTTATAGTGCAATGATTTTCTGAGGTAACACATTATTCCATAAGAGAGAGCTTGGCAACAAAAATCCAGCGGGGGAAAAAAACTCACAAAGTTTTCATTATAAACCCATTAACTTTCTCTTGGTGTGAACTTTTAAGCAACTTCCATGCATGTCTTTTTCTATTCTCTGTAAAAGAAGCAGCATGAAGATCCCTAAACAGATCACTGAGTCCTGTGTCCTCAGTAAAAACTTCATCCAGCAGCAACACAGCACTAACATACAGTGAGAAAAGCATATAAAATAACTCAATCCATCCACAGGAGGCTCTTCTGTTCTTTTCATCTGTTTTTCACATCTTATCAGAATTAAAATTGGAGAGGGAAATCAAACTCTGAATCCCTGACAGGCAAATGTTTCACCCAGCAGACTTTTTTTCTTGACCTAAATTTAGCACAGACTAAGAAACATCTGCTTGAATGAGCCTGCATCCTGTGCTACCTCTTTCCTAAGTTCTTGGGAGCATGCCATTAGTCACTGAGATGGTATTATTTTAATTGTCTGCAACATCCTGGAAGTTTCAATGTTTCCATCATGGGCCTCTGTCCATTTAAGTCCCATCTCTGCAATCTCCTGGAAGCCTGCATCTAAATAAGACCTTATTGTATTTTGCTGAATATAATCAGAGAAGAGCGATTTTTGAGTAAATACCTTATTCATATTAGAGTAAAATATCCATCACACTCTTTCAAAATTTATTTTTAATTTTTGTAATAACGGCTTTTGGATATGTAGCCTTCTCAGCAGGCTAAGACACAAAACACACACAGCTTCTGCATGTAAATCTGCCAATTCCTCTTTTCGCCCCTACCAACCCCCACATAACACTGTTGCAGTACGTTTATTACCACAGGCACAGTTGCTGAAGGAGCTATTACTTGTACAGGGCCAAATGTTGCAACAGTATTATTCCCTGACAAGTAGATCTGGGCATAAAAAGTGGCTGATATTTGTGTGTCTGCCTGTAAGTTTTGCCTTTCAGGACATCCAATGGACAAAAATTGGGTCTTTAAAAACCAAACAAACAGACAACAAAAACAAACCCAAAAGATGTTAACCTCCCTGGAGTTTTTCTTCCAGGGTCTTTCAGCAACATTTAAAATACTAAATGCATACATCTTTTTTGAAAATTAGATCTAATTATCTTTAAAAGCTTCAAATATCCCTATCTAATCTACAGTTATAACAAAATCAATTTCTCGTTTCAAACAAATTCATCCTTGAAGCAAAACAAAGTTGCTCACATTTTCCTAAAATTACATCAACCCTGTTAGCATTTTTCCCATTTCTTAACTGAACAAGAGAAGCATCACTACACCATAGCTTTACACAGTTCAAAGGCCTATTTCTGCCTCACTTATCTCAAGCACTTAGTGCATTTCAACAATGTTTGGACTTAAATTTGATCCCTTTCTTCATGTAAAGTAGCTACCAGTATTGAAAAAATGGAGAGGAAATCTGTGCAGGGTAACTGGATTCCAGCCCTCCTGAACCAGTAAACCACAAGACACTTTAGTGTGCTGCCACTGAATGCGTTCTACCTATTTCAGATTTTAAAACATTTTTCAACTCTCAGATTCACAATGACTGCATATCAAAGTACTGACCAGAGACAGCACAGACTGTCTCTGTGCTGTCTCTGTTGGGGTTGTTCAGCCTGTAGAACAAAGGCCCTAGGGCAACCTTAGAGCAGCCTTCCAGTACCTAAAGGGGGCCTACAAGAAATCTCAAGAGGGACGTTTTACAAGGACGGGTAGTGACAGGACAAGGGGGAATGGCTTTAAACTGACACAGGGTAAGTCTAGATTAGATACCAGGAATAAATTCTTCACTGTGAAGGTGGTGAGGCACTAGAAGAGGCTGCCCAGAGAAGCCGTGGCTGCCCCATCCCTGGCAGCGTTCAAAGCCAGGTTGGATGGGGCCTGGAGCAACCTGGTCTAATGGAAGGTGTCTCTGCCCATGGCAGAGTGGTCAGAACTAGATGAACTTTAAGGTCCCTTCCAACCCAAACCATTCTATGGTTCACGTACTTTTGCCAGACCCACCACATTGAGCCGTGCTATAACAACACAATAAAAGTTAGAGGTGCACAGAAGCTCAAGGAACAGAGCCTTCATGCTTAGATGGTGGCATCCAAAAGCTGCTGTGCTGCCTGGAAAGAGCACACAGAGAAGAGAGCAGCCTTATTATGACATTCAAATTTAACCTGTAGACCACCAGCACATAAGACTCAAATACTCAGGAGTGACGGGTAATTAGAAGAGGTGTCACCTCAGCATCCACACTGGAATGAAATGAATGAAAAGTTGCATGAATGTCTACCCTTCCATACTGGATGGACGCATGTAATAGAGGGCATATTTCTGGCAGTAAGTTGTGAGATAAAGCAAGACCATTATCAGTAAGGTTTACTGAACCAAATACATATGCATCATAGCTAGATATTAATGAATCAACAGCATTATCGCCAGCCCAAGGCCTTTTCAGCCTTCTCATGTGCTGGCATCCTCCAAACAATACAACATCTCAGTTTCAGAGGACTCAGCTTTAACAGCTTCACAGACCACTGTTTCATTACTTTTGTTCAGCAACAGTGAGGCTTTGTATTTGAAATCTCAGCCAATTCCACTTCCCTTTTCTCTGTTTCAGCCTCAATCTATTCTGGTGCAAAGTTAAGTTTGAGTCAGATGAAAAAAAAGAAGATAGACATCTTCTAGTAACACCATTAAACATATTGTGCATACATAAGAAGCGCTCCGAGCTGTTTTATGATCAACTCGTCAGAATACACACAAAAGGTTATATGCAAAAACCCAACAGGCTCTTAAGAAATCATTCTCTTCCATATTCAGTCAGCCTGCTCTGTATCCCCACAGCTGACTCCAGGAAAATATCTGTTGCTCTACTTTGGCACTACTACAAACACCTGGCTTGGCCAGGATTTCAACCTTCCCACTCATAGGTGCTGAGGGAGCCATTTCAGAGACAGTGTGCGTGCGTGTGTGTGTATCTGTGTATGGAAGAATGTGAATTCGCACCAAAATCCTATTCATTTCTACTTGGTGACAGATTTCACAGCAAACTATCATCAGTTTTGCCCTATGTTTTGTACACAACCTCTTATGATAGCCATTTATTTTGGAAACATTTTATCTGTGCAATTTTTTTTTCACCTTATCCTTCCCTATTATTAAATGTCAAAAGTCACAAAAGTAATAAGGGATTAACTGTCTTGCAATGGTCAACAATTTCAGTGTTCAGTTACACTTATCCATCTTCAGGCCAGGAACTTGCCCAGACGCAGTTTCAATGCAAAGATTTGGATGGGGATATTTACAGGCTCAAACACTTTACACCTTGCCACCACATGATTTAGCTTCATCACTTACTGAAAAATTTGCCTTATAGACTGTTTGCACGGCAGATACAAGTCAATATTCACGATCTTAAAAATGTAAAAACTAGTAATAACAGTGTGGAATCACAACTTACGTATAAGAAAGCAACTGATTTGCATGGATCACCATTAAGCAAAATGAGTAACAGTGACACCATTACTTAACATCGTATTTCTAGCTTCCCTGAATATATCCTTTTTTTCCCCCAATAAGAAATCCGGCCTATTGAGGTTAGTCTATGAGAAATATGATAACTTATATGTTGTTTTCTTATGTTTGTAAGCTACAGGGAGCTCTACCAGCTTGTAATCAATCACCTGGCTACAGAACTTCTGGAAATGTTAAAGACAGACAGAATTTCCAATGTGCATCATAACAGCCTGCTGCACACACACTACACAGCTGCTTCGTGGGAAGGAATAGCAAAGGTCTGTTACTTTCAGGACATGTCAAGCCAATCTATCGCTTCTGTAGCAAGCAAGCTGCCCCTGAAAGCAGAAACTGTGCTGATTTACTAGGCGTGAACAGAGTAACGGTACTGTGCGGACAGTGCAGGGCTGATGCTTCCCAGGGAAGCTGGGAAAAATTGCATACAAATTCTGTGTGAAGCATAAAGGTTACGTAAAGCTACACAGGAGAAGTAGAATTGGAACACTCTCATCCAGACAAAAAGCATTTATTCAATATGAAATATTTCTAAGGAAAAGAATAAAACACACCAAAACACTCTACTTCAAAAAATATCAAGGGATTGGATGGATATCAGAGCCACATTCCAAAGCCTCAAAACAGCCAACTACTCACACTACCAGCTTTTCTCAGCTCTGTGGCTCCCTCCAAGCTGTCACACACAAACTTGGTTTTTATTTTTCATGTCTATTTTTAGACCAAGGAAACACAAGAAAACCCCACAAGAAATAAATTTCACCCTTAATACTTGAAGGGCAAGACATGTTGATGGCGTTTTGCTTTTCTGTTTGTTTAGGGGGATTTGTTGTTTGCTTGCTTGTTGGTTTTAGCAACTAAAGCATCTCTTTCTGGTTCAACAAGTAGCATATTATCCTACTACTTGAACTCCTCTCTTCACTAGCTTAGAGTAATTAATTTCTTCACTCCCCCATACAGCAGAAAGGTTATGTGCTTACAGGTATGCACTACTTTATCAGTAACTTCCCACATCCTGTAGGAGAAAAGCAATTCTCCTGCCAGCAAAGCACAGATGACTTACAGGTTTAGGGCATTTTTATCTTCCGTCTGCTTTGTGATGCCTTCTCAGCACTCCACATGCATGTTTAATAACAAACATGGTCTTGAAAACAGATCAGAATACAGAAAGCACAAAACAGCTTTGAGCTTGCTATTTCAATGCACCTTAACCAAAGGACTAGTCTACTAAACATGAACCACACTCTCATCTATATTTTTTAATAGAATGGAAATAAATAGATAGACTTGCTCACATAAGTAAGTACTCTTTTTAATCTTCCTTGCTTTATGAGGTATAACAGCCAGCCACATGACAAACAAAAATCAACATGTGTACACCAGCCACCATACCTTTTCTCCAGAAGTCCAGGCTGCAAAGAGGCTGCCATAGTAACTAACAGCTGTGTGTACTTACATGCTCACATCGATATCCATTTTGCCAAAGAAATAAATCAAGATACAGAGTATCCTTTTTTGTTCCCCCCAATACATTATTATCTAGGGAAACAGTGGCAACATTCCAGCACATCTAGATCAGTGTCCCAGAATTACCCAACAGTGACTTGCACATGAGCCTGCCTTTCATTTTTTTTTTTTTTTGATTTCTTTAAAGCTCTTTCTTTGCAAATCCTTTTATAGTCTCTGCCTTTTATCACTAGAACCAACTGTATCCATTTAAATACTACTCCAGTTGCTCTACTAAATGCAAATTAAAAAAGGCAATGAAGAAATCTATAGAAACAATGAACATGTTTCAGCAGAGGACTGCTGCCATGCTTCACGACAGGTAATGGAACAGGGTAGCAAGGTAATGGAACGGCACTATGGTCATGAGAAAAGTGCAACAAAAAAGTTGTTCCCCAACAAGAGCTTACGATACAGCATTTATGTTTTGCTTAAACAACCAGAGCCCTGGAAGAATATTGACAAGGAAGTATCTAACAGAAAACTGATGGGGGAGCTATGTACTCATGTCTGGAGCTAAAAAGTAAGTCAATTCTGAACTCCTTCAAAGACCAGCTCCCTTCTGCATTTGTTTCAAGTGCAAAGCAGATGTTTCATATACAAAAAACTCCTACCCTTATCCTCCACAAGGTTTTGCTGAAGAAGCTACTTTGAATACTATATTTCCCCACTGAACAAACCATTTCTCAATGTAGGGTGAAGGGAAAGAAGACATGCGATATGCTGTGATCCAGAAGCCTTCAATATTTTCACCTAGTTTGAGCAGAGAGATTTAACATGAGCTCTAAACAGAAAGTAAGCAATGTACAGTTGTTGAAATTTGCCACTATCTTAACCTAAAATCCCCTACTGAAGTCATTATTCTTGCTCTAGCCTATTCCAACCTCTCACATGAGCTTAGCAATTCATATGATCTGTGTTCTGAACTGGAGCAGAAAACTGATTTGGCTGAAAACTAAGTGTGTTTCAAAGAAGCACAGAATGGTTTGGGTTTGAAAGGACCTCAAGATCATCCAGTTCCAATCCCCCTGCCATGGGCAGGGACACCTTCCACTAGACCAGGTCACTCTAGGCCCTACCCAACCTGGCCTTGAACACTGGCGCATCCACAACTTCTTTCAGCAGCCTGTTCCAACTTTCTTTTCCAGGTATATTACTTCAGCCTTTGAAGAAGACTAAAAATTGCAAACATGAGGCAAAACACTGTCATTATCAGGTAAGATATCTTTAGTTTGTGAAGAACCGTCAATATACAGAATCAAAATGCAATGTATAAAACAGAAATTAAACAGCCTCTCTGGGCAGCAGGATTGCCTTAAGTAGCCTTGTGCTTCTGTCAGTTGTTTCAGTCTTTTGAATTGTGTCAGCCTCACCCTGTGTCTGAAATCAGTTCACTGTATTGGAGAGCTGGTTGGATTGAAAAACCAAAACCACAAGTGCACAGCATCTCTCCCCACAGTCCTGCCTTTTACCTGCACTAGTTCCCTGACCTGACCATTCCCCTTCCCTGTGACTGAACAAGCATGTGTACTTGCACAAGAAAGGAGGTAGAAGCTGCTTTTGCTTGAAAGCAAAAAAAAAAAAAAAAAAAAACAAAAACAACCCAAACCACCCAAAATGACCAAACATTACAAAATAAACAAAACAATCACCCTACCCCAGTCCCCAATTCACAATGAATTATGAACCAAAGCTCACTGTATAATAGCAGCTTCATGACTTCCTATGGCAAGGTTCTAACAATGAAAATAACATTGGACAATTAGCGGCTTAATGTTATAACCACAATTTAGCAGCAGTTTTACCTCTTTAACATGAGTGTGAAAGGACACAGACATGTCCAGCAGGATCTTGCGCTGCTCCACACGCCTAACAAAATCCTGTATCCTGTCTTCGAGCTGATGAGCAGCTTGATAAATTTCCTCCGGATCACACTCCCCAGTTTGAGCGAGCTGTTCAGCGGCTTCTAGGAGCTTATCTGCGTTGGTATATGTGTTCTGTAGGGAAATAAGTTCATTTCACAGGCTTAAGTGAAGGGAAATTCAGGCAGTGTATCTTAAAGCCACTCCACTAATGAAAATGAAAGGACAAAAAAGGCCCTTGTAACGTATTTTTCTTTCATCTATTTTTTAAAGTAGTCAAATATTACTAAAGATTTTGTTGTATTTCTAGATACTTTTTCATTTAACTGTGCATGAATTCATTTGTTGGCTCCTTATTTACATCTGTTCAAACATTGTCTCAACCCAGAACTTTGGGAGCCTATTTATTCTTCCTTGGAATTAGTATTTTATCTTCACAACTAGAATAAATATCAGCCTAAGTGTCTAGTTATTTCAATAGTGGAAAAATCACTACAGACATGGCCAGAAAACTTTTCAGATGGGTATTATTAGAGAGGTGAGAAAGTCCTAGCTGCTGGTAGGAATGCTTAACATCAAACCTGCACATCCAGCAGGAAGGTGGAAAGTGACCAGGCACAGAAAAATAAAATTTCTCTCTATCCTTACAGCAGCAAGGTATCCAAAATTGATGTGTCAAGTGGATCATCCATCATTTGTGAAACAGCAGCAACAGAGGAAAATTTAAAAGTCAGCTACGGCCAAGTGTTAGAGTAGAACAGTGTCCCAATACATCATAGGATTAACAAAAGCAGATCAGCAGTCTCATTAGAGACTTGGGTCGAAGCAGAAAACAGAATGAAGTCCGGTACCTGATATACTCGGAAGAGCTATGGTCCAGAGAAGAAAGATACGTTTTAACAACTCTTAAAGTGTAGAACTTGCAGTCTGCATCTATATCTTTCTCATTTACTCAAACCAGGACTGATGCCAAACATTTGCTAAAATTTGGGTGCTCTTTCTGAGCCTAACCTTCGGTTTCCATGCCTTAGAATGGTTCTCAAAACAGACTCATCAAGAAAGCACAGAAAGATGTTTATCTCTGCAGCAGACTGAAACCAAGTCTACATTAAAGAAGCTTTGCTTGTCACTACATCAGGTCTCATGATAAGTTTGAACCATGGACTATAAAAAAAGAAATCTTGACAGCATAAACCGTGCCCCTCTCTTTACCCTTCTGCCCTTCCATGCTCAATTACATCAGGCAGAAACACCATTTGCCAAGATATATTAAGCTTATGCAAATGCACTTTTCTTTGCCATAAATACAGTATCACACCTCCAATTAACATTATAATATCCCTGAAAGTTAAATCCAAGCTTGGCCCTAAAACTCAACTAAGAGGCAGGAAATAAAAGCTCTCCTCCAGGGTCTCAAGAAAATATCCAGGCAAGACCAGGACAGATTACCTGACTCAGTGCAGCTTTTATATATTTGGCAGGGGAGTTCCCCCTTTGTTTATTATGACCTATTTATGTAAGGAATTAAATCCATGCTGTTCCTTGATTTTGACTTCGACCATCTTAGGTCCTCCATAAGCTTCAGCTTTTTAATTGCACGGACAGCTAGAAATCTCCTTCCCAGTTTCTCTGGGAAAGCCTGCAGAGACTAAGATAAACCTACTCTTTTTAGTGGGGAGTGCACTAGTCAACCTTCCAGATCACTGACTCAGGCCATGCTGGCCCGGAACACACTCTAATCTGTGCTTTGGTGTTTTGACTTCCATGGTTGCAGCTCACATGTGCTCAAGGGGCAAAGCTGAAGAGCCTTAAGGCGCTCCTCAGACAACTACTTCATCAACCCAGAGAGCCACACCCAGCTGCAGATGGCTGAAACAGAAGTTTCCCATTTTAATGAAAACTTTATCTCACATGTGAAGCACTGTTTATGAATTCCAGGACTATCTTCCGCATAACACAGGCCCAGGCACATCAGATTTCTCTTTCTGCAAACTGGATGGTGAACTGCCTGTACTTACAAATGATCACAACCTGGATGCTGCTTCAAAAGGAGTTGCAATTCTCAAACCTTTACAGCAGACACATGCCTTATCACTAAAATTTCTCTTCCAAGTGGAGCTGAAATATAATATAAATATTTATCTTGGTAGATAATAACTGTGCTTTGGAATAAAAGCTGTAATAGGTGCACTGTACTAACTACTGCCCTTCCCAACTCTGTTTACTTAGGAATGATGCTTGGAGGAAAAGAAAAAAAGAAGTAGCAATGTGAAGATTTTAAAAATGTTGGTTCCAAGGGGCAACCACCAGATAAAAACAGAAGGTTAGGCAGAAAGAGCTGGAGTTCTCTCTTAAAGCTGTTTATACCGATTTCTTAACTGACAAAGGAGGCTTCACAGTGACAAATACAATGTAATTATTCTGAAACAGATTAACACTTCTTCAGAGTATCTGCATTAGCACACCCTCCTCAAATCCAGGGAAAGAATCAGACTGGCAAGAGCTTTTAGACATTCTAGAGTCCATCCCTCCCACTGCAAGGTGGGATCAACTGTACTTGAGTCTTTAATAGACATTCTTCTCCAAAACGCTGAAAGACCTTCCAAAGGGCGAGTTTACCATGTACCCCAACAACATATTCTATTTCTTTCCTAATCTTTCTGTTGAGAAACCCTCTCTTCATATTCTTCAGAAAAATTGAACACTATAATTTTTCCAAAGCATACGAAGTGACACAATCATATAAAAGTCAAAGGCTAAATTTAACAGACTAGTGCAGAAATTAGTACTACCGACAATACGGCAGCAGAAGTGAGACAGGGTATGGACTGAATTTCATCCAAACTGGAGTTTATTACACTACAGAGAGGGAAGAGAGATACATACAAGGATGGAGGAGGATTAACAGAGGTACACAAATCATTAAAGGCACAGAAAATTAAGATAGATTACTCATTAAATATAGTGGATGCTATCATGTGTAAGCATCAGACAACACACTTAAAATGAAAAAGCAAAAGTACTTTTAATCTGAGGAGCAATTAAACTGCGTAACTCATTGCCACAGGATCTGGCATACATTCCAAGAGTATAAGTGAGTTCAAAAAGCAGCTAGCCTAACTGAGGGAAGAAAAGCCCGTCAGTGACTATTAAACACTGGTTCTAATGCATCCTTCAGTTCCAGACATCACATAGGCTCAGACGACTGGGAATGTGAATGTAACTTTTTAAGCATACGATCTCTTTTCTTTATGCATATGTTGATAGCCACAGAATACTCTAAGGCATTGAGTTTTACTTTGATGCACTGCAGCCATTCATGGGTAAAGGTAAGAACCAGTTCAAATACGTATCATTCTTTCATAACCTTAAAGGAGGTGAGAACAGGCAGCCATAGGGAAATGACAGGTGTATTAAAATGAGGTTTGGAAGAATCTTTTCGGTGAATCTCTTGCACCAAGAAGACTTAAGAGTTCTTTTGCTCAGATATTGTCTGCACAGAGTGAAAAGAACTGAACTGTAGAAAAAAAATCACTATAATTCTTGCCATACAGCTTTTAGGTTTCTTGAGAATATACTGCTGTCATAAAACAGACATTGATCATATTTGCAAATGGAAAAGCTGACTTAGAATTTCATACAAAAATGCACAGGGAAGTACAATCATACTACTAATCTGCACCCAGTGCTTCTAAGCTGAAAATCTATGCACAGAAGTGAATCAGTTACACGAAGATTAGGAGCCTTGACACTTCGACTAAATGGCTTAATGGATACAAAGATGATCATAGAGAGAGGTGAAAAAAGAAAGGAAAAAGAAAATAAGGTAAGTATAAAGCAAACTGGACAGGCTTCACATGAAAAGAGAAACACAATTTACAATGGTGGGTGCAAGTCAAAGTATGTGTAGCTACCAAAACCTAAGGAGGATTATTAGTTGTCTGAGTTTTAACTACCTAGTATTCCTGTAGTGGTAACAAAAAGTGTCAAATTGAGAGAAAAACGCCCTCATTTCACACAAATTTTGAAGTGAATAGTTTTTGAGCTCACAGCCCACTGACTGGAACATCTTTTGCATTCAAGACACAACTTATTTTAACATCTCTTTGAATGCTGCTGAGGAATTGGCACCTCAATGACATTAGAAAAGAATGAGGAAGGAAGCAGAAGGGAAGAAAGAAATGATATTCTATGCTCCCCTCAAAATTAGGAGTTAGCCTTTGATCAGGAACATTTCAACACTACTGTTGGCTCCCTGCATCTGATAAAACATTGTCATGCCACCAGCAAATCACTACACACTGCTTCCTCTCAGCTTTTGACTGAGCTGACTGAAAACCCATGATTATGCCTAGGGTCCTATTTAAAAAAGAAGGCAACAAAACACAACAAAAACTAACAACAACCCCAAACCAAAACAGAAGACTTGGACCAACCAGAAATACACGTAGAGAATAAATAAGCCAAAAGTTATTAATGCCTTAGTAAGGACCGCAGATTGCTGTCTTATACTTCAGCATAATCTCCCTTATAACACCATCAACAGGAATGCCTTTTGAGGCCTGCTTACATTCAGCTGTAGAGCAAGTCAGAGAAACAACTCAGAGGGTGTGCCTCTCTTGGCAGTCACTACACATTCAAGAGTTACAGATGAAAAAAAATACTTATTAGATCATCTTGTCCACCCTTCTGTCAGTGGAAGATTGTCCCCTGTAGCACAGTTAAGCTCGTTGACAAGTCTAAGTTTTCAGGATCTCCAAAACCAGAAATTCCACCCATCCCCTAAAGAGACAATTTTAAACTCTAGTAACGTTCAGTTTTAAGAAGTTTTTGCTAAGTATTTGCTTTACAGCTTTCTACTTTAAAATACAATACAAAGTAACAAGACATTTTTTAAACAATTTACATTCCACTAACAGTTCTACATACTTCGCTCCCTTTGATTACTCAAACTTGTTTCTCTTCTTTGTGCAAATAGCACAGTAGTAAGTGTAAGATCATTCAGGTTTTGTTAAGTGTCTTACAGAAATAGATTCTTGCTTGTCTGACCCAGAAAAATAAGTATTTCCACATGAAAAATATTACAGATTTTACTAAAAATAAACTATAAGGCATGCATATGGAAAACCCAGCATGTATAGATACAAAACTAAAGTTGCTTATTATTTCAGAAAACATTATAGGAAATCAATATTGAGAAAGTTTTCTGAAGCTATCTGAAGTCCTCAGCCACCAGAGTGCTCTAAGGCCACATTTATAATAAAAACACAATTAAAAGCATAATCACCCATTAAACAGTCAATCTGTAAACATACATTTGATTCATTCGCTTTAGTAGGTGTCACTGCAGAATCCTGCACATCACTTCAGAATTTTCTCATAATGTGTCTTCTGTTTTGACTGAAAGATCACTTTATCAAC
Source organism: Psilopsiagon aymara (assembly GCA_024733675.1). Classification (NCBI taxonomy): domain Eukaryota; kingdom Metazoa; phylum Chordata; class Aves; order Psittaciformes; family Psittacidae; genus Psilopsiagon; species Psilopsiagon aymara. Next base: position 5,485 of record JANRGW010040251.1, on the reverse strand, counting down.
CCTATCCTAATGAGGTTTTCCTTAATGAATCTTAGAGATGTTTACTCTTACCAATCATTAAGGCTGGACAGACAGGGCACGTTACTAATGGGGAGGATTCTAACCTTCAGCTTCTCGTGGGTTTTGTTCACCTCACGTCCCCTTTTCAAGTCTGCCACCCAAACTAACTTCCTCTTCTTATGCTCCCCAAATTCCTTAGTACCTCTACTTATTTCAGCTTGAATCTTTTTCACAGCAAAGTATGTTCTGAAGTTCTATCATCAGTCCTGCTTAAGGCTAAAAAAAGAGTCTTCCTATGGAAAAAGTGGTTTCTCCTTTTCCCCCATCAGACTGTAGTGGAGATTTGAGAGCTCCCCTGCCTTAAAGTCAGAAATGAGGGCTATCAATTAATCTCAATCCTCTCTTATTGGCCACACAAAAGCTTAAAACCTAAAATCTCTTGGAAATGAGTTACTTTAAAAGCAGAGGTTTCACTCTTCTATGACTCAAACATTTGAAAGCATGCTTTTCAACACAACAGCAGTAAATAATAGAAGCAGCAGCAGCAGCTATGTTGGGCTTCAAGGTTCCCACTCTGTGGAAGTTTGTCTTTTTCTCATTGAAGCTGAAGCACAAAGCAGAGATTAAATAAAAGCTTGCAATAGAAACAAAATAGTCCATTCTTAGAGCTGAATTTTTTGTACCAGAGCACCCTCTTCCCAGCCCTTCGGTACCAGAGCAAGAATTTTTCATTTATTTGAATGACAAGCATACAGCCCTTCATGTGATTGGTTTTACCTGTGCCACTTCTTCAAAGTCTTCATGGCGCTTCTGCAAAGCTCTAGCTCGATGCAGGGACTTTCCCACCCCAGTATGTTTGCTAAGAAAAGCCTCTCCATGGTTTTCAATCCAATCCAACACCTGGGGTACAGAGAGAGACACACATGAAAATTCTGAGTGGATGCACTGAATGTTGCAACAAAAAGACAACTATTCAAGAAACTAGGAAACTGTAAAGGGACTGTGTACAATGAACTTAATGCTGGTTACAATACAACATTGCCATTCAAGGACATTAGATATATCTCATTAACTTTTCTCAAGACAATAAATAGCTCAAACTAGCTAAATTGTATGATCAAACATTACATGTTTATACTGAAGCCTACCAAGGACAACCTTATTTCTACACATTCATCAGTTTGACAGTAATCTGATTCAAGTGGCTAGACCCCTTGTGAGGGTCTCTCTCTAGAATCCGTTTATGCGTCCAGCTGACATGTTTCTGCAATGGAGTTTGCACATTCCCCAACAATGCTAGTGAATAACAGTGAAGTTTTATTTTAGTTGAGAAGTTGCTTCTCCTACTACATATAAAGTCAAGAAGAAAGATTCAGTAGTAGAATTAACTAACAATTGTGATTAAATCATTATGAGATGAACAGCAAAGTCTGCATTCAGAGCATATGAAGGATTTTGTCCAAATTCTGAAGAAGCATCTCCTCAAAGCACCAAACAGACATATAATATTGTGTACTGCAAATTATATATCTGAAAAAGTGAGGAATGAAAGGCATTTTAAGGACATTAAAGCTTCTACCACAATTACTTGGAAGACAGCTTTATAAATAGTAAAAACTGTACATGTAATTAGTTCCTGCCAGTTAACACCAAGCATTACTGCACACACACCAAGTTTCTAATGAGTGAACAAACAAAAACATCTGGTCTCTCTCCAAACTAATACATATTAGCCATATCTTAATTCATTCATTAGCTAGCATGCATATGATATTTAATTATTTTAGAAGATACTCAGAGCTTCAAGAATGCTGTTCCGACTTAAAGACAACTGTATACAAGCAATTTTCTTCAGTCAGCTAATGAGTTTCATACAGTAATTATGTAGTGCTGGAATACTTCACTTAAACACAAAAGAGTGATGGAAATAAATGTTAAAACCCGGGTATTTTGTTGTGGTTTGAATATACCTGTCAGAAACCTGAAAATTTCTCTCCTTAGCTACTATTCTCCTTTACTCTGATTTCTGAAATTAGGCGAGGTTTTTTTCCTTCCAGACTTGAGAACCATTCCTGAAACATCACTCATGGCTACACTCAATACGCATGTAATCTCACACACTATTCCTATATAAAACATCCATGCTTTCTTTAGTAGAAAAATGTGGTGTGATTTTCTGATTTATCTTGACCCTTAGATTCTTTTCTGGTTTGCAAAATTCTCTCCTACTGGATATCTTCAAAACAACAAACAATCCCATAACACCACGTAGTACAGCCATCTCAAATCACCAACACTTCACTAAATCTCCATATTCCAAGTTATGCAACATTTGTTTTTCCTAGTAACTTTTGCCAAAAGAATATCATCGTGCTTTAGGTCAATGTAAGTTTTTGTTTGCTTCTTTCAAGGGAAAGTATTGATCAGAGAAAGTAGAGTGAGAAGACAAACATGGCCTCACTTATCTGTAAAGTCTACTCTGCCAGTGCTTTTGAGTAGTTTGAGGACACTATTCTGCTTTTTTCATCATAATATACCTAAAAAGAGACATGTCCGCATGACAGATTTAGCCTGGACTCTGGAGACTACTAACAGTTATAAGCTAACAAATGAAATCAACAACAAAATCTGTCCCAGAAAGCATGGGATGAAAAGCAGAAAGCAGCCAGGGAAGAATGATTTTTGCTCTAAATAATGCTCAGTAACTTCTCAAGAGAAGAAATTGTCATAGAATTCAGTACACAGATCATGACATAAACCAGTAAACTAGAGAAACATTGCTGCCCCGAAGTGAAATCTCTATGAATACAAGTCTTCTTAGTGGTCATACCTTCTTAACTTGATTCTTAACAAAACCAAGAAAGCACTCTCCAGTTAGGAATTTCACAGCACATAAACTGAGTCAAAGTTAATGATTTCTGCAAAAGTGATAACTTTTGCATACCACTTTATTCATAGGACAATGCCATCAGCTGGCACTGGTAACAGCCATTTAGCAACCTTATTTGATGAATTTACTTCATGGGAGAGGTAAGAGGTACAGAAACCATAATAAAAAAGTCACTCAGGACTCTTCTACTAATACAGAAAGCACGCAGAATTCACTCTGGTGATTCAGTAATATGAAGGAGTTTAAGAGGCTCAATACTTTCCCATGAAAGGGTGAATATTATTATCCTCCACTGTAACAAGTTGCTTTAACGATGCATTAAGCTCTAACTGCATTCTCAGCAGAACCATAGTTATGCCCAATATAGAATCTAGAAAAATGCTTATTTTTCTAGCACCAATACTGAACAGATGATGGAAGAAACTACTATGGGAAAAATAGCTTCATTTTGAAAAATTCATTGCTCATGACTGTAAATTATGTGGTTTGTATATGCTGCTGGCAGAAATAAATAACCTGATTTCTTGCAGATTCAACATTCTCATTTTCACCAGTCTTTCGTGCATTATTATCTAGTCCTTACTACCCACCCCTTTATCTGCTTTGTACACACTCACTTTCCTGCTTCCCACCACTTACTTGGTGCTGGCATAACATTCAGAAGGGAAAGATGGAAATCTCTGCATTTCTAATCTTCGGGTAGTTAAAATGCAGAAACTGTCTCCAAAAAAGAACTATTTTACAGTGGAACCGCCTTCAAAAGCCACGAGGGAATCACCCAGTGAAATCAGTATTATGTTGATGCTGAGCAAGTAGCAAGCATTCTTGGCCCACCCTTCATTAGTCAAGGCTGAAACAAGTGACTGTTACAACAAAAACTCTGATGGAGTATTTGAGGGAGGCAGATCAAGGAAGCAGAAGCAGAACATTTATCCAGAGCAGAGAAGAAACACTTTCCCAGTACTGAATATAAAGACAGACTTAAAAATCTGAAGTTTTCTAAAGTGGAAATAATGCAAAATGAAGTACCAGCTCAACACAGCCAATTCCCTCCTCCAACTCAGTTGTCACTCATTTTAGCTTTCCATGAACTGATTTATTTCATTAACCCAACAGAAAACTATGCCAGTAGAGTGGGGAAGGAGGAAATCACAGACTCATGCTGAAGGACAGATTAACTCACAGTGTACTTGGTTGCCTGCCACCATGGGCAGTTTAACTATAAACAGTGGAAGACATCCACACTGAAGTTTATTTTGAAGGAAAACAAACAAACAAAAAACCCAGAAAGGAAACCGAACCCACATTTAACTTTACAGACAATAATAAGAACAACCTCACATTTTCAAGCTAGTTTCTAAATCATGCTAGGTAATCTTAACTGAATTTTTTATAGTTTGCGTAAGGACTAAAGAAGCCTGAGAGAATGTGCAAATGAAAACAAAGTATTTTAAAAAGTTGCTTTGAAGCTCTACATAAAACATCCCAGAACTGACTTGAAGATATATTTAACTAATACTTCAAATCCAAGTGATTTTATGCACTGGATGGTATCAACAATTTTTCAGTTGGAAAAGTTAACATTTCTCAGGTAAATTAGATGATCTGTTAAGGTTTTGGGTTTGTTTTGCAAGAATGGAGTCCTTATTATTCAAGATCACTTTTTTCCCTGACAGATTTTGAAAGCCGAGTGAGCTACAATATTCCAAAGCAAGGCTATTCCAGGAAAATACCATTATGTGCTTGCCGTTATCTTGAAGTAACCTGCTCCCTGCTACTAGATTAATTCGTCTGGTTAATTTGTCACTGTCTTACAGCATGATCTGCACTGAAATATAAGCATGAAGAGTTGTATTACAAAAGGGAACACTAACCGCAATTCACATTGTGATTCATAAGGCACTTCCCAAAATACACCAATATCTGAAATTTAAGTAACATAACAAAAAGCTGTACTCCCACATGCAACGTTCCAGAAGCCTCCAGCATGGATGTTAACTGCCATTACAGAATAAACCAAAGGACAATTCCGTCTCTGGGAGTGGTAACTACTGGATATTAAGGGAAGGGCTTAGGAACATGGCAAGCAGGGGCTACATTGCCATACATAAGATTGAGCATGAAATGTAAAGTGGCTGATAAAGAGATGCATTAGAATCAAAAACCATAGCTTCAAATTGCCAAAAGGATATCTTGCTATCTTAATTTAAGGTCTGCCTTGCAAAGTATATAAAGAAACCACAGGCATAAACTGGAAGAAGTAAGTTTCTCCAACCAGTAGGTAAAGATATGCTCTAAATAATGAGTCCAGGTGGATTAACCTTCTTGAGCCAATTTGTTCATACTGACAACTTCTGGTATATATTCGCAATAGACATGCATGATCACGACAGTCTGGTGAAGTTCCGAATGACTGGAAAAAGGAAAATATAAACCCCATTTTCAAGAAGGGGAAAATGGATGACCCAGGGAATTACAGAGCAGTCAGCCTCACCTCTGTGGCTGGCAAAATCATAGCGCAGATTCTCCTGGAAGGCATGCTGAGGCACATGAAAAACAACAAGGTGGTTGGTGCCAGCCAGCATGGCTTCACTA
>JANRGW010040250.1:0-62532 GCA_024733675.1 Psilopsiagon aymara | reverse complement strand
ATCCTGGAGAATTGAGGAAAAGACAGTCTGAGCTCCAGAGCCCCTGACCACCTCTCCCAGAGCTCTGTAGTCCTCCTTTATGTTCTCCAGGCTACTGCTCTCTGTATCAGTAGCACCCACACGGATCACTAGAAGTGGGAAATGAGAAATGACACCTGCCTGCATACAACAGCATTTCTCTGGCTCTTTTGAGAGAAACACAAGAGTAAGAGCAAGATGAGAAGGCACAGGAAAGGGCAATACTAAGCAGCTTGAACCAGCCTTCTTCAGGATTTAATTCATAGCATCCAAAACAGGGCAGCTGGTAGATCGGTAAGAGACTGCAGGGTCTGAGACACATCCTTCTCATGTAGTAGCTCTACTGAAACCTTTAATGCCTGGCAATGCCCATGCTATGACTTTACTCTCGGCCTATTCCTCCTCATCATCCTCTCTGCATGCTTCTCTGTGTCATGCCATTCTCCTTCCCTGAAGCAGAAGCACAGCAGCAGCCAAGCACTGCAAATGAGACTGACTCAACAGATCTACAGGAAGTGTTCTGAACACCCACACGAGAAGATGACAACAAGGTTCATTTCATTGCCAAATCCCATCTTTCACTGTCCTCAGCTCAGTACCTCCCTCATTTCCTTTCCACGAATTAGGAAGTGCCTCTCATGAGTCAGCAGCCATCACCTCCAGTCCCAGTGCAGCAATATGAGCTGTGAGGGAGGATCTGCCACCTCTGATCAAGGCTGTAAGCTCCTGCTTGCTGCCCTAATACATCTTGCCAATGCCGTTTCCAAGAGGGAGGAAAAAACCAACTTCCCATGAGAAAAACAAGGAAGGGAGAAGCTTCAGGGCAAGCTGGTGAAGCAGGACTCAAAAAGATTCCCCATCACCCCCACTCCAGGGGCAGCTCCCATGCCAGGCAAAAAGCTGGCTGGTGAGGGGGAGCAGCACCCCCTTCCTCCCTCACTGTGGAGGAAGCAAGGGTTCCCGGAGAAACATCAAGCTTGAGTGGAGCTCACTCATCTACTACTAAAGCAAATCAAAAAGAAAAGCAAAAAGGAGCTCTCTGTAATGCCTTGGTTCCTGGGTTTGGTTCAGGTATCTGCTTTATACCATGGATGCCTGGCTCCTCTCCCCAGCACACCTTGCCTGTTGCCGCTGTCCTCGCCCTGCCAGAAGCTGCTGCAGCAGCTCCATGTTGCTCTTCATCCTCCTGTTATGCAGTCAGCAAAGCTCTTGTTAGAGTGTGAAAACAGCTATTGTCTGATTGAACTACCCAGATGTGTCAGATGCGATGTGTCAGATGCAATGTTCAAACATTTTGTGAGACCTTATCCTGTTTCTGTGTATATCTGGTTCAGATGAGAGCAGTTTTCACCACCCCCGGACGTCAGCTGAACATCAATGGAAACAATTCTCAAGTCAGGGCAAAGCCCTGTGGCCTTGCTTTGACCAGCAACTCCTGCAGATCGCATGTGGTGTCTTTAAACAGCCCCGTCAACACTATCCCTGTCAGAAGAAGTGGAGGTATGGTCTTGGTTTTCCACCAGGCTTCCTCTTCTTTCCATCCCTTGCTACCAGATCCTGCTCCTCCCTCTCTGCTATGCTGTATTTTGGCACAGCCAAGTGCCTCACATGCATATAAGAGCCAGCAAAAGCACTGGTGAGGGGAATCAGGCCTTGATCACTCTTTCAAGGCAGATATGCATCTGGAGCAGCATGCTGAATTGCAGCCTCTCCACCTGCTACATTTGCAGTCTTGTTTATGGGTGTGTGTGTGTTCTGGGAGGAGAGTTCATGCTCAAGCCAGAAATTCATTAGAGCAGCGTCAAGCTACTTTCAATGCTAGCAGTCTGCTTTGGCCAGCTCATCCTTTCCCTCAGCTGCAGTCAGGCTTGAAGAGCTTTGATTTTAATTCAGTTAGCAAGCAGGATATATTCCTACAGTGATAATGATTACCTTTCATCAAAGTGTGCTTCCAAAGTTTGCATACTGGGCAGCTGCTGAAAGGGAAACCCCTTGGTGCATGAATTAAGTAGAAGGCAACAGACTCCAACCACGGCATCTTATGCTAGCTGGAAAGGTTTCCAGAGGCCTCCCACCCAAAGGTTAATTGTAGGCAAGCAAAGAGGCCACTGGTTCCTGATCAGTTACTTGCAGAGGGAAATTTTAGCATTTATACCTCCTTTCCTCCTGCTAAAACCTAACTGTGAAAGCCTTACCAAGAGCACCAGTTAGGGGAAAAAGGTGCTTTATAGTCAGAGAGGCTCAAAGATTAACCCCAGAAATTATACATCTGATAATAAGAATCTACAGATTCCCTGCTCTCCAGCAGCAGAATCACTGTTTTCATCACATACAATATAAGGAGCTCTCTGAGCTGTTAAATATCTTGTTTGATGCTGAAACAAGGAGTCACCCTAATAAGTAAAGATCATGGGCAACAGTTGAAATGGCTTTGGTAGTCATTCTTCGTAGCCTTTTCACACAGCCCATGGAAATACAAACATAGACATCACTATTGCTTCCCATCAAACATGTAATTCTGCAATTCAATATCTGAGAGCTCAGGGTCCCCTTTAACCATAACAGGCACTCAAAGATTTGCTGTCCTTTTCCTCCTCCACCACTACATTAGGCATATTCACATTGCTGGGGTTACAAGCAGCCTTTCTTTTTTCCAGCCCAAAACTTCTTGGGGCTCATTTCAGTGCTGCACAGCACTGTCTGCTCTAACTCTGGAGTCACAGATGGACACCACTTCCGCATCTTGCTGTGTCAGTTCAACAGCTTAGCATCCTAACATGCCTATAACCTGTTTTCCTCCTTAATGTACTGCAGCAACAGCGCCCTCATTCAGAGAATTTCATAGTTATACAGGGCTCCTTTCATCTTCAGTGGGCTACAGGTAACAAACGGTTTGCCTGGCAGACTGAGTCAGGGCTTCACGTTGTCATCCTGCCCAGTAGCTTGCCCTGTGCATTCATGCTGAGAGCAAACCCTCAAACCATCAGAGCCACCTGCTTGCTCTAGGCAGGGGGACTGTGCCTGGGATCCCTCCATGACGCACTAGAGAGAGCTGCCACTTTTGCAGCTGCCTCCCCCTGGCACAGAAGCAGTAACCAGCAGGCAGGCAACCTTCTTCTAGCACAGCTGGTTCAGAGTCAATTTGCTTAAATTATAACTGAACAAGAAATATTTCTTAGCCAAGGACTTAAAGAAAAAAAATCCTTCTCCGAAGCAGCAACCAATTTATAGTCCAGCTGTTGCTTACAGAATTACAGCCAAATTTTGGCATTATTAACTTTGAAGTTATAGGCTCTTTCATTCAAGATTCAGATGGGAAGTTCACTGCTAACATGGTACGGCTTTGAGCTATACAGATGTTTTATCTAAGTCAGGCAAGGCACTGATAGATATCCAGGAGGACAGGGCTTTTGTCAAGCAGAATTTATCTTTTTTCACTAAGGCAACAAATTGAATTTTTAAATGCTGCCTAGTATCAACCAAACTGATCATGCATCTCAGACCACAATCTTGAGGCAAAGAATAGATAAGCCCTTGTTTTAGGCTCCAATAAAGACCTGTAGAACAATGTTCAGCATGTTGCAGTTACCAAGGAACAGGCAACTTCACACTAACTGTAGGTAAAAAGGTCTTCAGGTGGAAATGAATAGACATAAATCAGACAACAGCCATACCTAATGTGACTACTGGTAAAAAAACAAGTGCATGTGGAGAAGGAATGAGAAGGATCATCATACCATCTTAAGTTAATTTATCTTAGGTGCTTATACGACCCTAGGTAGTCAGCAAACTATCCAGAAGGTGCCTCAGGTTCCCAGAAATCACATTTGAGCTGTGTTCTCCCAAGGTGGGCTGCAGTCTGCCCCTAGCACAGCAACAACCTCAGGTGCCAGCAGTTCTGCAGTGAGGAACTCTCACCTGCTGGAAGTGTATCAAGTCAAACCAAGGCTGCAGGGAACAACAGGGAAATACACAGCACGCAGCACCAAAGAGCTGGCCATATAAGTAGTCTAGTGGTTGTATATATAAATAGAGGCATGTTGCTCATGGCACCTTACAGTGGAGGATCTGAAAGCAGAACCTGAAGCTGCTGAAATGTCTGTCTCTGTTCAGACACTCTCCCTGTGGTGCTGCTGAAAGATGTCCTGCTCTGACCCTTCACCCGCCCCTACTTTGCTGATTGGAGACCTCTTCAGAGACAAGCCACCAGCCCAAATATTCAGTTGATCTTCCAGGTGCTGAGACCTTGTCTCCTCTGCAGAAAGCAGCACAACTCAACTTGGAAGCAGCTTCCAGCCAGTCTTGCCTTCCCTGCTAAAGCATGAATGCTATCTACATATCACAAGCTGGAAGAAACATACAAATATAGGCAGCTTCCAGAGGACCACAAGCTACCTGACACAACATCTCTTCCAGAGATATGAGGAAGCATATGCTGGCCTGGGTCTAGATGGACTACACAGGCCAGTGTATGCTTTCTCCCAGTTTTATGAGAGCCACTTTCTGGGAGGAAGCAAGCCTGAGTTATACCTTCAGCCAGCCACAAGTCTCAGCTTCTCTATAGGGTGAACATGTACTTATCCCAATTTCAGAAAGGGATATCAGGCATTGGACTGCAGCCAGTAAATCATGCTGAAGAGCCTTCTTTTCAGGAATAAACATTATTCTTTCTAGGCCATGAGCTGGATTTAAGCCACCCAGTTACAAGGGAGAGATTAATTATCAATGCCCAAATTACCTACAGGAATGTGCAACTATTTTTGTCACGTCTGCTATGTACAATTACACATACAGTCACAGCTCACTTCTGCCACTCCCAACAGCACCTGCAAGTGTAGTTCACAGGCAGCAGCCACAGGTAATGATCATGGCACCCACAAGCTGATCAGTGACCACCATCATCATGTGTCATGCAAAGGTGCAACCCCACAGTCTCTTCCTCTCATGAACCACAGTCCAGACACTGGCTCACTCTACAGAAAGGCCATTTCAGATATGTCAGTACAGATGGTCAACTGGCCATCTCATGAGCGAGACTCAGCACTTACTGTCAGCTGGCTGTGGGAGAAACTGCATGGATCTACAGTGTGAAAGAAAGGAGCAGAAGGAGGATGCTTGAACTATCTGACCCAGACACTTGGTGCTACAAAGCAAGAAAAGCCTTCCTGCCATAGCAAAAAAGCTGGTTAATGCATGGAGAGCAATCCTACCACTGGAAAACCCTAGAAGATACACAACAAATGGCTCAGCATTTGGTATTGCCATAGTGAGCCCTAGAATCTCTGAGCCCAGAGGCAAACTTATCCTGGAAATCCTTGACCATCTAAACACTAGGTTAACGAGAAGAGTGTAGAAATGCCACAGAGCTGCCGGGTCGTTCCCATGGTGACATGAAGGAAACTGGGGGAAGGTGAAAGGTGCACTGATTTGCAACAAGTCAGCTTAATTCCCCAACAAGTTGCTTAAACTCCAGTGAGAGCTTCCCTGGAGAATGCTGGGCCTTTGAGTGTGAAACAAAAGCCATTGGTGTTTCCCATGTTATTCAGGACCATGTTCCTGCTGCTTTTGCAAAATGAGAACGACCAGCAGGACTCAATGGAGATCTGCTGTTTCACATCAGCTGGATGGGTTATTACAAGAGTTACATGAGTTACTACAGTACTGTTTTTTTCACATGACTATATGATAAAACTTCTAATTAACTCCACAGTAAATGCAATGGGAAGACTCTTCTGCTAATTATTTCTATAACTTTAGGCAACATATAAAAATAAAATCAATATGTAGCAAGAAAATGATAGTTAAATAACCTTGGCAACTTGTGCTGTAGGTAAATTAACAGTGTGGTGAAGGATGGGAATGCATTCACAAATCAGGGTGCTTCATACGTGCGTCACCCATCAAAGCTACCTCTGCTTCCTTCGGTACAGCCCCACAGCCCCTCCTTCACAGCTGCACTGGGGAACCTACTCAAAGCAGAGTACTTCTTGTATTGAAAAGTCTACACCAACAGTACTTGCTTTAACTCTAAAAAGCAGGGAAAATGACCTTAGTAGCCATGCAACCATACTGGCATAACTACTTGCTATTTCTCCCAAGGGAATAAATTTTTTGATTCAGTCATCCTTGTGTGAAAGAAGGGCCCACCATGGTATAATTCTATCAGCCCTCATTAATAGTACCTGCTCCAACATGCAAGGAAAGAAAAGATCTAAAGATTTATACCCAACGGATTTGTCATTTTGGACCCTCTGTTTTGCTGTGTCTTCTTCCATTGCTCTTGAGAAGATCTGTGCTTCCAAAAGCCACTGAAAGTTTGGTTAAAGTTGTGCACCCTAAACCTGAGCCAACCAAAGCGTTACACATCTGAAAGCCTCAGTAGGTTAACTTTGCCAGCATGGAGTCAGTTTCATTGATCTGAAAGCAAGATAACGATTTACAAAACACCACAACCGTTTGTTAGCTGTGTCTTCATATACGCCACATTAACTCAAACGTGAATTAAACATGGAAATGCAGCCGAAGTGCTCTGTGCTGGTGGAGGAGCATTCTCTTCCAGACTCCTCACATCAAGTCCCATCCTGCCGCGTTCCCATGCCAAGCTGGCAAGGGCCTGCACCCTGCCAGGAGATAAAGCGAGAAGGCGCATGCAGAAGGCATGTCTGGCGAGCATGCTGTCATGACTAACATTTTGTTTCTGTGATAACACACTCGGCCACCTACACAAATAGCCTTTTGAATAAATACTTCACTGCATAGGTTCCCATGAGCAGCAGACTGATAGAAGGTCAAGATAAGCTTTCACTGTTGCTCTCACAAGGGTTTGCAAGGTTTGGACTCTCTTCCAGATTTCACACACATCTCTTGTAGCTCTGTTTTTTCTCAATCATTTTCAGTCAGGTAGACTGCTCCACTACCAGGGCGCCAGACTACTGCTTTTGTCCGTACCAGTACATCACTGAGCTCTCAAAACACATAGGTGTTCATTTGGTTCATTTTTGTGTGAACACAAAATGCAGCAGGGCAAATAGGATAGTAAAATCCCTTCCCCCTTCCCATCAGGCCACAGGTACACATCCATCAAGCCAGATGAGCTTTTTGGACCCAATGCTCAGCAGCTCCCACTGGTAAAGGCACCCTCCACATCCTTTCCATCTTTCCCTTCCTCCACAATGTCGCAAACCAACGTATTTTGAAAGGCCTATCTCATAGATCCACACTGTCATCACACACCAGCAAAAGCTTTTGATTTTACACATATTCAACAACAGTAGTTTTCTGGCTTTCAAATACAAGATCACAGACATGCTCACAAGAGCGAGTTTACATCAAAGCAAGTCATCAGCATAATTTCATTAACTGGCACAAAATAGGCACGTCCAACAGTTGGCTTTTCTATCTATACCATTTGTTGTTTCCATTTCCTCCGCATTACGGGCTCTGCAAAGTGGGCAAAGTAACTTGCTGCTCCCAGGTCCTGAGAACTGTGGGATTGTTTCTATAACACATGATGGGCTAGCTGGGAATAGCCATGTAAAAAAATCACTGTATCTCACACCAGGGGTCACACCTCTGCAGAGAGGAGTTGGACAGCCCACTCCCAACATACATGGGATCATACCTATGTAAAAGGACAAACTCGTTCTTCTGCCACTGGCATGGAAGGAGCCCATCCTCTAAAACACATGACGCATTTGCGAAAGCCCATGGGAATTTGGGAACAGTGGGATCCCAGCATGGGCTGGAGAGGTAGGCAGATAACCTAGGCAGGGAGCTACAAGACTGCAGACAGGTTACACCAACGGGAACCAGCCTCAGAAAGAAAATTGACAGGAACAGATTTTAAATTGGGTTTTCTGATGCTGCCATCACCAGGCAATAGGGAGTGGTCTGGGGTGGAGGAGACAAGAAGGTCATGCGCACACCTATAAGCACCTCAGCCACCAGCACTCACTGAGCCTAGGTTCCACAAAAGAACTAGGGTGGACCACCATAGCAATCACAGGCAGCTTTATTTCTCGGGGCTTTTTAAACTGGAACCACCTCACCAATTTTTTTGTTTGTATGAGGAGGCTCCTTCCCCTGATATCTTTAATTAAGAGGGTTGTGTGTTGTTTTTCTTTTACTCTTCAGTAGCTTTTATCTAACAGGTATATGTAAAAAGTGTGCCTGGGGAAAATCATATTCATGGGAACAAACTTACCAAAGCCACTTTAACCTGGCTGCTTTTTCAAACTGCACCTCAGGGCAATCCCTTGAAGATATTTATGCTCCTCTGGTGAGTTAGAGGCTTCTGAAACTCCCACTAGTCCCATTTCCCTTTATTCCTCTGGGTACAAGCAGTGAGAAGTGCCACTGCCACTCTACTCTCAGGTACAGCATTCATGAGGAGCTGCTTTCAAGTAAGATGACGAGCTCCACCCTGAAAAGTGCTGAGGGCCCCAGCCCCTTACAGCAACCAGGCAGTGCTCCAGCAGTTCGGAGGCTTCAAATGCGATTGTGAAACTCACAGAAATCTAAATATCTGCATAAACCACTGCTGACAAGACAGCTCATGGCTACAGCACATAGGCCATGTACACATCACGAACTCCTTTCTATTTACTTTTTGCAAGAGAAGTTGTCAGTCTGAAGTTGTGATGTCTAAATGATACAACTTGGCACAGCTGGTATCATAGCCCTAGCAAAACGCCAAGAAGAGAAGGGGTTTCAGGTTAGGGTTAGAGATTAAAAAAGTACAGGGTATTTTTGCAGTATTTTATCATTCCTTTTGAATAATACCACTCAGCAATATATTTTCTAGATTAGACTTAAGGTTCTGTTAAAAATCTATACAAGCTACCTTAAAAGCTTGGCCCCGAGCCTCCTAGGAGTCAATAACAAAACAGTTTTCTGTAGGGACCAGCTTTTTCCCAAGCAGATCAGGATCTCAGGCCCATTCTTTTGCAGAGCAGAGATCAACAGCAGGAGAGAGAAATGAAATCATGGTGAATAACACAGCCGTATGGCCAATTTCACCAGCTTTAATTAATCAGAAATTAGGGGCCAGCCTCTTCCATCTCCCCCCCACTTAGACCTTTCTCATACCTGTTGTAAAGAATCCCCACAAGGCTAACTTGTAAATTCAGGACTTTAAGGGGAAAAAAAAGAACAACAAAACCAAAAATGCCACATCTGGGCCGTTTCCCTTCAGGGGCCTTTAGGCCTTAGCAAGGGGAGTTTTCCAGCCACAGCCACAACCCCAACTGTTTCCACCACAGCCCCAGGGGCCAATGCAGCTCCCTTTCTACAGGCATAGCAGGGCAGGCAGCTGGGAAGTCAGAGCAGGCTCCTCGGCAGCTGAAACCAGGGGCTGCAGGGTGCAAGGGGGCAAAGTTGAGCAAAACCAGCCTGGTGCAGCCAGTGTGAACTGTGACCCAGATTACAGAAGCTGGCAGAGCCATGTTTTTACCATCTGTGGAGAGTGTCCCCTGCAATGAGGGAGAGAGGACCCACTGGTCTTCAGTGGAGGACGTTGGAGTTATAAATTGCCAAAACCGGGCAAAAACCAGGGGGAAACTTAAATGCAGGGTGCATTGCTCAGCAACACCAGAGGAGAGGGAGCTGTGGTGTGAGGGCCCCACCGGCACTGCTGCTGCTGGGTTTTATTGACTGCACTGCACCCAGACAGCAGCAGCCCTCAGGAGAAACAGCCTCAAAGCACTCCCAAAAACTGCATGAAGGGCCTTGCTGCTGCAGAGGCTACAGCCAACCCCAGACAAAAGAGACATGCCCACACCTGGCCAGCTGCCTGTGCTCAGGGCAGCACTAGGGTCAATGCTTTGTGCTCTTGGAACACGATCCTGCTCTGTGCACACTCCACTAGGATATTCTGCACCAGTGCCTGGCCACAGCAGCAGGAGGAGGGTGGGGACAGCAGTGGGGTGCAGGCTGCTCCCCTCAAGCTGTGTGCTGCTGGAGGGGAAACTTTGATCTTGCCATCCTGGTCCCACAGCTGCTACTGCAGGCCAAAGGCAGGACCCTGAGCCAGGCAGATCTTTAGCCTGGTCCCTTACACAAACAGGCTTTACTTTCACTTCCCTTACTTCTTTTCTCTGCTGTGGAACAAGCTCCAATTTTTACATCTCTGCTGAAAATGAAGAACAGTAACGCAATGGATTTCTTCAGTTGTTTTCTGGTGTTTCCTATCCATTTTCCAGCCATTTTACCATGGCTTTTTTTCCACTCATTTGCTGGTGACAGTACAATAAGACATACAGTACAATAAGAGCACCAGGGAAGGAGCACAAGTGGATTTTGCTGCTGACGGAGATGTTTCAGACCTTCTGTGGCTGTCACGTCATGTGGAGATGGGCATGCGCTCAGTGCCTGAGTATTCATGCAGTACACAGCCACCCTTGACACCTCTGCAGGACTGGCAAAACCAGACAAATCCCCATGCACCAGCTATTTGTGGGAAAGTGAGTAGAAAAGTGCAAGTTGTGATGAAATAAAAACCATCAAGCATTCACACAACTGGGCCACATTTATGCTGCAAATATGAATGACTATACACTGGTCTCTTTGGCTGTTGTTGAGCCAGGAAAGAAAAGGGGCCAGGTCTGGAGGCCAAGTGTGACAGCATGGCTTGCTCCTGCTCCCCTGCAGCTAGCCTTTCTCTACCCAGCCAGAGGAATTGAGACCCATCTGTTCTGCCCTGAGGGACAGCCCCCACACACATGCTGCCTGTGACAGACATTTTATGTGGAGACCACTTTGGACCTTGCTTGCAGCACCAGTTCCTGTCTGGCAGCTCTGAGGCTGTGGTCTTACTTTTGGGATGATATGCTGTGCCTCTCACACTAGCAGGCACAACAAAAGCTATCCTATAGAACCCCTTGAATTATTAATACCAAAGGTAACCTCCTAGCAAAGCAGACTTCACAAGAGGCCTGGAGCACCTGCTGATGCCATCCTATCACCTCTCCCCTCTCCTCTGATAAGGAGTGGGCAGGAAGTCTGCTGAAGTTTCCAATTAGAATACTAAATTACAAGTATGTGGGTATTGGCCAAGCTGGGCACTTTGACACAGAAGATGTAACAGAACCATTATTATTATTATTATTACTATTATATTACCTATTTCCAGGAGCTCCTGTCTTACTCTGCACTCACCACATAATAGAAGGATGTTCCTGTCCTAAAGAACTGCTCAGCAGATCCCTGACCACAAACTAGCAGCCTGAGGTAGCACAGATAAAATCAGAGCTGCGTACCTTTATGTTCTACCACCAGTTTAAGCTGACAGGAGCAAGCATCACTGGGTTTAATCTCCTAAAACAGATACCGGAGCCCTATATGAGCCATATTTTTATTTGGGAACTGAGAGACAGTGGTCTAAATCACACATCCAGGCATTTTACACTGTAAAACACCTCCAGCCCAGTGTTATATTTTTAAATGTCAGTCTACTCCGCACTTTCATATCGAAGGGCAAATGTGATGGAAGAGAGGTAAATAAAATGAAAGGCCTTAGGAGGCTCACAGCTGCCCTGTATAAAAGAATCATCTTTCAAGCTGATAAAAATAATATTACAGGCTCTGATAAGAATAATCTCCCAAGCTCTGATAAGAATACAATGAGAACAATACAACATTAGTGAATCACAACCCCATATGGCCCAGAAATACCCTTTCTAGGTGCTGCTTCCTTTTGTTCTTCAGCAGCACAAGCACTGAAAAGAGCTGCTTTAGCTTTCCTCCCTGTCTAGCAAACTTGAGCAGCACAGCCAGGAAAGGACTTCCTGAGCTCCACCCTATTGAATAGGGAACAATTTACTCCAAAGCAACTAAAGCATGCAAATAATTGAATTGACTTCAAATGAAATTATTTCTATGTTTAAGTGCTCTACTGAATGAGGGCCAGGGTGCTCAGCACTCCAGAGTATCAAGTCTTAAATGTTTTGGAAAGCTTTAAGTGAGAAGGAATGGTTTGTGAAACAGCAGGAGGGAAAGTGGGTGGGAAAGGAGTTGTTCTACTGAAAAATAGGTCAATTACATCTGAAGTTTGTAATGGATACAGAGGGAAGAATAGTGAATACTCTAAATCTGTTTAGACATTTGTGTTAATCATGACTTGCCACCTCATATCCACACTGACCCAGAAACTGTATGGTTAGGAAATTGAGTTAAGAAATACAACCTGTAATAGCCTAAGCACACAACTAACAAGCATTCTCTCTCCATTTCTACCACAATATAAGAGTGTATTCAGCCAACCTGCTGTTATTGAAGGGATGGGATGACTTCCATGGCACGAAAAAATAACTGAAATTCTGCATGTCTCAAGCTGAAGAAAGTAGACAATTTTGAAGCAGAGCTTATATTCCATGAAGTTCCATGAAGCCAGCTAAGCACAAACACCTACCCATGCACATCTGAGGGACACCTGCAATGCAGGGGGGCAGCTCAATACCTGCTGCCAGGCACAGAGCTGTTTTGTAGGGAAGGTCATATTCACAACAGCAGGCACACAGATATTTTCCCAAAAGCCACTGGTTTGGTAGGAAGGATCAACACAAAATCCCATGGAAATGACCTACTGTGCTGGACCACACCTGAGTGCTACACTGGCATTGGGCTGCAGCCACCCATGACGGGCTGTTGGTGAAATTAAGAAAAACGTGAAGTGAAATGGGAAACCATAACCTCAGGTTTACGGTGAGCTACCAGGAGTATCCTTTTCAATGTTACACTCCTGAAAGATCTCATCCCAAGGACCTGGACATAAAAACTGATTCATTCCCAATCTCTCCCAGCACATTGCTGGCTTCCTCCTGCCCCAGCAGACATACTTTGCACTTCTCATGACTAATCTCAGTTTATTCCAGAACAACAGATGAAAGCCAGCAAGCATTAAAGTAAACAGGAGGTTTGCTCTCAACCACATTTGGAGCAGAATTTGACCCAGAATTAAGAGGACACTTTCTACTGGTGATCCAGCAGGTTTCTGATGCTGTTCCAGTAGCTCCAGGAGGCACACCTGCTCTTGTATCTGCATGGCAATTTCTGTGGTTTGGCCACTGAGGATAGATATTATTTTGAAATGCTACAATTAAAAGGAAGGAGCCCATTTTTTTTTTTTTTTTTTCTCTTTTCCATCCAGTTCACTTGTTTCGCAAAAAGCTTACACAGAACTGAATAATCACGCAGGTGACAAAGCCATACAGAGACTGTTCTCAGGGTTGTGCACAGAAAACATCTATCACAGTTGCTCAGGGTATTTCACCCAGCCTCTGCCTCTCACCCAAGGCCCCTTTCCACAGCTGCCCACACACCTGCCCCTCAGGACTGACCCCAAGCAACCTGACTGCAACAGAAGTTGCAATGCTGGTGTGACTGGTGTGTTCCCAGGGGACCTCAGCTGCCTCTGCTCTGTGTTTCTGCCTCTCTTCTCTCCCAATAATCATAGGAATGGAGTGGTGGGTGATACCAGGCTGGCAGACCCTGTAAGCTTTGCAATTCACTTATTACTATCCCTTTGTACATAAGGAAACTGAGGCACAGCTGCTGACTCACTCCACATCGCAGAGTGAGTCAGCTGAATAGGAGGCTAAGGCTGTGGTCTACTGCTTCCCACCACTAAACTCTAGGATATACCTTCTGCTTTGACCGTCTCATTAATAATATCAGACGGCATTTGTGATAAATAGCCAAATCAGAAGTGAAAACTTTAATAAAAACATAAAAACTGCTTCAAGTACACTTGAGCAGCTATTACAGCAGTTTTCCACAGGAGTTGCCAGTGGTGCAGAGAATAATTCCAATTCAGTGGATCAGTGTACAAGTCATGGTGAAACAATCCCATGTAGTATGCCTGCTACAGGAGAGTTAGGCCAGGTACCTGGGTGAAAAGAGTCTTTAAGACATTTAATATGATTTTAACAGTTTTGGATAATAACAAGAGTGAAATGATGCTCAGACAGGCACCAGGAACAGTTTCTACATATAACATGGGTGGGGAAAAAAACCCCACAGGTTTAAATCAGAGCAAAGGCCACAGGAAACACTATTTTACTCCAAAAGAAATGAAGTGCACCTTTCAGTAAGCAGGAGTGTGGCATCTGGGGAATTTGCAGGCCGGCCTGCCACCAGGATATGGAGAGCAATAACAGCCAAGCAGGTCATTCCTGCCTGGGAGCTAGCAGTAGGGCTGAAATTGGACCCTGGCATTTGCGTCACCACCGAACAATTAGTAACAGCTTCCGGTAACTCAGGCCACCAGCCAGTACTTTCGAAAATGTCTGTGGCTGGATAGGGGTTGTCATATTCCTAATGTCAACAATGAGGCTTTGCAGTGAACTCTGCACTGTCACATAAGAGCAGCCAGCTGGGTGGAGAAAAACACCTCCTAAGGTAAACTGCCGTTCAGGGTAATGGTAGGACGGATTTGGGACAGCCCAGAAGGAGAAGCAGGGCCAACTCACTTCCCACCAAATGCAAAGGTCTGGTTACAGTGGGGATTTCCATGGTTAAAGGCTTATAAAGACAGCTAAACTCACTCACAGATGAAATGCGCACAGCTTGCTGATGCTCACATTGACCAGTGGAAATGTAACACAGGAGATTCTCTTTTAGCCAGCTTGACTTTTCGCGTTTTGATAACCAAACTTGCCAAAAAGCTGTTTCTTGAAGAGGGAAGAGCAGTGATGTAGCAAAATTTGGGCTCTTAAGGAATATGTTTTGACGTTTTCTATAATGCGACACTTTCATAATTTACCCTAGATCCAGAGGAATATATTATGCGTCGCAACTTGGCCAATCCAAATAACATCTGTGAGACATGGTGTCTCTCTCCCTCTGGCTCAGCAGCTCTCAGTTATTAATTTCTCCATCATCAGGTAGATGTTTTGACAACCAGAAAAGGCTGTTGCCCTCCCCAAAAATCTTTGCAGACCTCAGTTTTAGCCCTATCAAAGAGGCAAGTTTTTTAAATCATGTACCTAAGATATTTTGTGTCCAATTAAAAAAACAAACCAAAAGAAAAGAAAAGAAACAAAGAGAAAGATGCCAGTATGGCTGTTTCACCAGATCTCCTTTTGGAGAGACTTGGATAGATCAAATCAGAATTCACCATCTCTATAAGGAGAGGTGTAGGGGAGACACTCGGAGGATATTAGGCTTCTAGTGTGGCAGCAAGTTGCCATACCAGCTGCAGAGGTATCACTGTGCATCAGGAACATAGGAGACACACAAGCAGGTGGGACAGGCAAAGGACGGTGGCTATCAGCAGGCTGAATGCAGCAGAACTGACAAACCAGTTTTTCAGATGTTTCTTTTTTTCCCTGAAAAAGAAACATCAAAATTGACTGGGGAACTAGCTGTTCATGTAAAATTCCTTTCATGCAAAATCCACGGTTTCTCATTAAAAATTATATACCATTACCATTCAGAAACACTTTGTCAGGAGAGACAAAGCAAAGGATCAACTACCCAGTCCATATCAATAAAAAGAATAGCTAGGATTACTGCTGTAAACATGTGGAAGTGTTAGTCAGTCTCTGTTGTGGGTCTTAAAATAATCCCTATTACATTATTAGTTAGTGGATCTCATAGGCAAGATAATCACTGACTTTCATGGCTTTTGGATTAAATCTCTAATAGCTTTTAGGTCCTGGCATCTGCTGCCTTGTTGACAAACAAAGGCAGGAAAAAAAATCCTCATAAAACAATAATCAAGGTAAAGGAGTACAAATACTTCAGAGATGGAAAGGAGACCAACTACTTAGCAACACCACCATTTTCCAGTAATCACTCCCAGAAAAAAAGTAATTGCTATTAATGTGCACATATAAAATTCTAAATCCCTCATACTTATAACCCTCAGATGTTTTCTGTGGATTAAGTCCATTGCAGATGTAATAGTCTGTTTGCTTTTATTGCTTTGACATCTCTGAGTTTTAGTCTCAACATCCAGACTCAGTTCCAAAAGGCAGCAAGACTGTAGCAAAGAGCCAGGATGGAGGACTGCGCCAGCCATGGCTGATGAGCCATAGGGTTCATGTGCATATTTTCTTTAACAGAAAGAACGGGTGTATTGTAAGGGTGCAAAAAAACATTTCTGTGTCATATGTGGAAGTTTTAGAGAGAGTACGGGAAAGGAGGAGAACAGAGAGCTTAAGCTATTAGTGACTTTTTTGAGAGGACCTTGTACCACCGTTCTTCTTTTCTCATCACAAAATCCTGTTTGGGTTGCTCAGAGTATACATCTACATAACCTGCCATCAGAAGGGAAACTTTACACAGGTTAATGGTAGCACTCACCTGCAAACCCAGGATCACGAGATACCAAGTGTCCAAACATCAGCTATAACCCCTAGACCCCTTGCAGTAAAATACCATGATAAGAGCTAATCCAAAGCCAGCAGTGAAAATGAAGTCCACTGTGGCCCTGGCATTACACTGGGAACCACTGTACACATCCTTGGTGTCATGAATCAAGGCATATACAGTAATCAGAAAATACCTATCCAGGTGTGGAGAGATCTATATTTGAGAGGAAGACTTTACCTGAGCTAATACTGAGCTAATAAGGGGAAAAAGCATGCCTGTTAGGAAGATCTCTTCAGCAGCAAGTGATGAAATCCGTTTGATACAAATGTAAACCCATATTATGAAGTAGAAACTAGATGTTGCATATGCATTTCCAAACCAGCAGAGATATTTTTACTTTCATTCTGCATATATCACCACAGATTTTCAGAAGATATTTTTGACTGTCTGCATTTTACTAGTCAAGACATCCTTGGCATCCTGTCTTTTATGCACAGAATGGTTTGATCTCATAAGCAGCAGCACGTACACTCTGCCTTTTCAAATATCTAATGTATCTTATTTTCCGTAAGGAGCAAGTCCTTTTTTACTCAGTTTGAGCAAATTATCAAGGGAGATGGACGATCATGTACTTCCAGTGCTTTTGTGTCATTTCTCTGCTTGCTCTGCTTGCCTAAAGCTATGGTCATTCTGAGAAAATATTTTTCCATCTGAGAAACATTTTTTTCCATTCCAGGGCTATAAGCCGTTATCAAAGCATGTCTTCGCTGGGAATTAAGCCATGCCAGAAATTAAGACTTGTCAAATGCTGCAAAAAGGAAGTCTCTAATCACAAGAAAATCTCTCAAAATCAAAAAAAAAGTAAAGGGGGAACATAAAATAACTGGTTTGCTTAAAGTAACCAGGGTACCACTGAGCAGTTGGTGCCTTCTTTTCTGCTAGATGAGATTGCCTACTGACACCAAAGTAATAGCCCATTAAAAATTGCTTCTTATCAATTTCATTTTTATAGCTTGTGGTCTTGAGGAGGTGGGGGGAGTGAAAGAGGGTGGCACCATTACCTTTTCTCTACCATATTGACTGACTTGGTGGAGCTGAAGTTGTGTATTTGCTAACTGTAGTGGTTCAAACTCAACTGGTAACTCAGAACCATGCAGTCACTCACTCATCCTCTTCTTCCCTGCCACCCCAGCAATGTGATGGGGAGGAGAATCAAAGGAATGTAAACCTCATGGATTGAGCTAAGAGCAGTCCCATAACTAAAAAAAAGTAAAATATAGTGATAATAGAATACCAACAAAACCAGTAATGATAATAAGAAGCAACAAGAGAAGAAATGAAAGTTCAGAAAACACAAGTGATGCACAGAATGATTACTCACCAGCCACGCACCGATACCCAGCCCGACCTGATCAGTGATCTGTCCCTTCCAGGTATCTCCCCCCATTTATATACTGGCATGACGTACTTTGGTATGGACTACCTCTTTGACTAGTTTGGGTCAGTTGTTCTGTCTTTGCTTCCTCCTGGCTTCTTTCACCCCTCCTCACTGGCAGAGCATGAGACTGAAAAGTCCGTGATCAGGGTACACACTGCTCAGCAACAACTGAAACAACAATTGGTGTTTTATCAACACTGTTTCCAAACTAAAGCCAAAACACAGCACCATACCAGCTACAAGGATGAAAAATAACTGTTACAGCGAAACCCAGGACAGTATTCATCCCTTATCCCATACCATTCATGTCATGCTCAGATCCCACATTTTCCAATATAACATCACTTTTTTTTTTGTCTCCTGATATAGACACACACATTACACACACACACATATATATATACACATACAGACAGGTATCATTCCTTAGTCTATGCACCATTCCTATAAAGTTTGTTAAGTTCATTCAATCCATGATATCTGGCTTCATCTGTCCTAACAGTCCTTCAGGGCAGGAGAGATGGTGTATGGTACTTGATTGTTGCTTGCTGATGTCACTGCTGAGCTCACCTGGTTTCATCACAGTTCATTCTTTGCTCAGATGATGATCGAAGGGAAAGTCAGGTTCAGTCAATGGTGATGCGAGGACAGCACCAGGAGACTCCCACTGCTGCTGGCTTTCCACAGCTTTATTCTCTGCTGATGATTTTTTTTTAAATTTTTTTTTCTGCTGTCCGGAGTTGCAGAGATGGGCATTAACAGAGCTGTAACAGATGCTAGGAAGAAAAATAACTGTTACAGCTGAAACCAGGACACTAACACTCCCTATTTCCCATGAAAACCTGAAACATAGCTATGCCAGAATTTTATATGCTGTTGTGGGAAAAAGCACATCAATACAAACAATATCCAAAACCAGCACACTTTGTCTTCAGGGAAGCAATGCAAACACCTAAGTTTCAATCATTATGTTTTCATTTTGCAAAGAAAAGACCAGTTTCTTCCACCTCAGTCCAGAAAATTTATCAAGCATCATGGTACACATAGTAGCAGCTCCACCTCAAGGACTAACTATTTAGATACACAGACATGCGTGTATAAGTGCATATAAATACTTATATTACACAAGATATGGATGTAGCTTGGATTTATGTATTGTGTAATAACATTACTTGGCTTTGGTTTCTTTGTCTTTCCAGGTGTCATGCAGAATCCAAGTATTTAAGTGGTTGCATGTTATTTCAGCTAAAGAGCTGACAGAAGCATCCACCACGGGGTGCAGACAGGGTCTATTTATAACTCGTATGTATGGATTTTTACCCTGACTGGATCCCACCTGCTGTCCAGTTGCAAATGCAGACACTGGTTATAAGTTTTTTTAAGTGGATGTGTAACAAGCCAATAGTACATAAGCTTTAAGGCCACTAAGGATTTATTATGAATGCACAGAATTGAGACTTACACCAGAGTGAGAATTCAGGCACTGGTTTGCTTTAAAATACAAGAACAAAGTCAAGCCATCTACTCTCAGACATCTGCATGATCACACAGCAGCGCTGATTTTGACAATGTGGAAATAACCAGGGACAAGGTAACATCTGAGTTGCTGAAAACACAAGCTTGTCCTGCAAGACACTGCTGGAGTTTGCACAGCTCCTGCAGCCCATGAGTCACCCCAGCTACACAGAATCTCATCTCCATCCAAATAGTACCTGCGCACCAAATGTCATGTGCAGCCAGTGGCAAAGCCAGCATTACATGAAAAAAAGCCTGCCATTGTGTTGGTCAGACACCTAGGCTTCCTGATGCATCTTTCTGAAGCTTCTGGCTGACCTGTATGTGGTAGCTTTGCCGAGTTTTTTTCTGACAAAGCAGGGAAGACAAAAGCATGCTGACTAAGCAGGAATCCTGTATATGGGGTGCATGTGCAAACCAGAGCAGGAGATCCATGAACCTTTAGAAAGCAAAATCAGAGACCGTACACAGCACACTGTCACACAGCTTGCTGTCATCCTCCATGGCCTGTGGTGGTGTAGCTGGAGTCATCCAAACTCTCAGCCTCCATGTACCAGGAGTCTGCAGAAAAAGGAGCCCTGAGAAAGAGGCATTTTTGCACAGCTTTTGTATTGAAGGCATGGAAATACCAATCTAGCAATAGGAACATCATCCACCTACAAAGAGAAGGATGAATCACCTAGAAATAGTTCACAAACTGTGAAATCTTCATTGCAACAAGTAAATTGCAACAAGTGGGCTGGGTAGATTGTCTCCTAATGGGTTCTGTCACCTCTGTGCCTTGCAAGATGATGGAAAAGATCCTCCTGAAAACCATACTAAAGCACACAGATCACGAGGAGGGGATTTGTGACAGCCAGCATGGCTTCACTACGGAAAATCATGCCTGACAAATTTGGTGGCCTTCTATGGCAGGATTCCGGTTTGGGTGGATAAGGAAAGAGAAACTGCCATCTACCTGGATTTGTACAAAGCATTTTGCACTGTTCCACATGATATCCTTGTCTCTAAAGTGGAGAGGCATGGGTTTGATGGATGGATAACTCAGTGGATAAGGAATTAGCTGGATGATCCCACCCAAAGAGTTGTGGTCAAGTGTAAAGTCCTGCACTTGGCAATCCCAAGCACAGCTACAGGGTGGGTGGAAAATGGTCTGAGAGTAGCCCTAAGGAGAAGGACTTGGGTGTGTCGGTTGATGCAAAGCTCAACATGAGCTGGCAGTGTGTGCTAGCAGCCCAGAATGCAACTGTATGCTGGGCTGCATCAAAAGGAACACAACCAGCAGGTCAAAGGAGATGATCCTGCTCCTCTACTCTGTTTGCCTGAATCCCCACCTGCAGTATTGCGTTCAGCTCTGAGGCCCCCGACACAAGAGGGATGATGAGCTGCTTGAGTGAGTCCAGATGAGGGCCATGATGATGACCAGGGGCCTGGAGAACCTTTCCTGTGACGATGGGCTGAGAAAGAGTCCTGTTCATCCTGGAGAAGAGAAGGCTCTGGGAAGACCTTACAACAGCCTTCTAGTACCTAAAGGTAGCCTATGAGAAAGCTGAAGAGGGACTTTTTACAAGGCCCTGAGTGACAGGACAAGGGGGATGGCTTTAAACTGAAAGAGTGTAGATTTAGATTAGATATTAGAAAGAAATTCTTCACTGTAAGGGTGGTGAGACCCTGGAACAGGTTGCCCAGAGAAGCTGTGGATGTTCCGTCTCTGGAAGCATTCAAGGCCAGGTTGGATGGGGCTGTGAGCAGCCTGGTCTAGTGGAAGGTGTCTCTAGATGATCTTTAAGGTACTTTCAATCCATATCATTCTAGGATTTATGGTTCACTCTATTCACTTGCAATGTGAAGTGCTGGCGTAGGACTACTGAGCTCATCAGTGGGAAGGACCCAGTCTCTTCAAGTGCTGTTTTACTCTGAAGGGTGACTGCCTCAATAAGTTACCTTTTACTTTATGAGCTGTCTCTGCAGCATGAGTCAGAATATAATAGAAGCCTTCAGTGACAGACATAGGTTTGCATAGCTAGACACATTCAACACACTGGGTGCACTCTGCATCCTCAAATCTCAGAGCCCCACCATGGCTAGGGGGCAAGACCAGCCACCTCTGGGACAGGCTGATGCCTGATGATCCAGATGGCACAGCAAAAGCTATGTCTCATGTAAGAAGTCTTTCATTTACAACTGTCTTGTATTTAAAGTACCTTCTGCTATTGCTTCCAGATTCTTTTATCTTGCAATACTAAACACAAAAGCAGTCACAAAAAGCATATAATTAAAATTCAGGAGACCAAATTTCTGCTTTGCACAACAGTAGGAAATAATAATAGTATATCATCATAATTTCCTAATAAGCTGGATGTTCAGTCCTGAAGTGAGAGATGCAGCAGGTATAGAAACAAACTCTCCCATTTTCTTTACTCTGCATGTGCCACATCACATAATTGGGTTACCATGGAACACAGAATTTCTTCTGAAGCCTCAGGTTTTGTCCTCTCCAGACCCACATACATGGGCAGTGGCCTGAAACAACAGATTACCACCACAAAAATGCTCCATATTAAAAGTCACCTGGAAGAGGAGGGAAAATGCAAGTTCTCTAATTTGCTTGTATTCTGACCTGGATGTTCCTGTCACTCTTCCTGACAAGAGAAGATGGTGGGTTTCCTCAACTGGCTTTTGGAGTTAAGCACCAGTCTTGTCTGCATTCTTCTACCTGAAGGCAGCAGTGCTAACACTGAGGAAAAGCCCTGCAAAACAGATAAATGTTTGTTGCAGACCTGGTTTTCCACATAACTCCAACACCTGAAAATATTTAGGAAAAAAAAAAGTATTCTTGCTTTGAAAGAAAAATCTGCAGATTATCCAGCAAAGCTCAAGGAAAATGAGACAGTTTGCTTAATTCTTCATGAAGTCCCTGATGATTTTCTGAGGAAATCTACGGACACACTCTGTGGTTTTAATATAGCCAAATTCTGAAAATGGGGAACACTTCAGGTCTCAAGTCAGTAACCTCTTACAATATGAACTGCCAGAATCAGACTGCAGCTTGTGAATGTCCTCTCTGATATTTAATTTAAAAATCCTAATTACAATTTCTTCCCTTTAGAATTTCTGAAAGGAAAAAAAGTGGGACATGAGGAGACCCTAAAAACAGGGAAAAAAGCACTGCTCCAAGTCACCCTCAGAACAAGTAATTCTCCTAAGCCAAGGTTCAAGCTAACCCTGGGTTAGTACTAGGTTGGTGAGATCAGCACTCCTGGTGAAATCAATCTCCACTTACACATCAGTGTGAGGAAAAAGGAATGGGAAAAAACACCACAAGCTTATGTATGAGTTCAAATCTGTCTTAAGAAACCAAGTAACACCTGATTTTTTAACCTTTACCTTGCCTTTCTTTCTTTGGGTGCTGCTTTGGAGAACACATACACCTTTAGATCATCCACTCTTATGGTCTGCGCTGGGGGCTCACAAGAATAAATGCAAGCTTAAGTCAATTCATGGAACCAAAGGAAAGCCAAAGCACATGCACAAGGGCTTTGATACACTGAGATTCAACAGCAGGCTCCATGACAGAGCCAGGTACAGCTGCTGAACATGAACATATGGATTTCATGGCTGGAGAAACATCCATGCTGGAGGGACAGCAAGGGTTTCACTTGGGGTTTGCAGACGGGAGGGGGGGGGGGGGCAGAAACCCCTGTGAATCACAACGGACACTTTCCCAAGGGTTTCCCAGGAGATTTGCAAGTCTAATTCTAATCTTAGTTTACTCAGGCATGGCTGCTAGCAGAGCCACAGGCACACCACCCCCTCCTGCTCCACCCTTGCATCCCTCAGGCCATCTCTTGTCCCATTACACCCACATCCCCAGGCTCAAACCCAGTACTTGTATCCGCCTCCACTGTCTGGGACCCAGACCCATCCCTCACCTCTGGGAGCTTGGAGCTGCCCACACTTCCTCTTTTCCACTAGCCATGACCCATCTCCGAGTAGGGCTTTTACTGGAAAGGCAAAATAAAATTTACCCTCATTTTGCACTTAGTGGAAGCCTCACTGTTGGATCCACCAGTTAGCACACTGGTGGACACTTCTGAGGTACCCATGAAGCTTCAAGAGGCCCTAACCTTGCTGCCACCCTCCCTTCAGCAGGCCAGCTTGCCCAGAGCTGCTTAACTCTCAGGAGACAATTCAGTGCCAAAAACTGGCAACAGAGAAAAATATCAGCTCAGGTCCACTGGTTTATGTGAAAGAAGGCTGATGATGGTGGCGGAACCTGCACAATGGGCCCAGCCTAGGCTGTGGGAGGCAAGAAAAGAGAGAGAAGCCCAAACCAGCACTGGCACATCTGCAGGGGAGGGAGGGATGGTACTGATGGTAGAGGACTAAATGTCTACAGATTAAGCCACAAACTGATCTTCATCAGCAAATTTCTCAGGGTGGTGGTAGGGGAAATACTGGTACAAAACACACTGGACAGACAAAAGTCACCCTGATAAATTGGGCAGACTGGGCAAAGTGCACATGTCTTTTTCTCTGAAACCTCCATCAATGTCATTGATAGAATGAATTGCCGTCATTTGACAGTTTGCTCAGCCCCAGATTGTTGCGTCATAATGGTCACATTATGGTTTTTTTCAGCTGAATTAGTCGTGTCAAAAACTGTTACACTTGAAATGAGAAAGACAATCACCAGATTATCATCCATTTAATTAAAACAAACCAAAGTATTTCACACTGTATATATAGTACAATGTTCATGGGCCAAACATCAAGATACAGAGTGCTTCGGTGTTTATATTGACGTCAGTTTTTTGCTTCAGTCAATATTTACCTTTTAGGTCAATACATTTTTATGTCTGTCATTACAGAAGCTAGAATCAACATGCTTACGACTGTAATTATTTCATTTAACTCTTTCAGTGCTTGAAATAATGTTTGCAAGGAAGAAGGAAAGCGCAGTGGCTTTGTCTGGCTTTTCTCTCAGTTAAATGCAGTAAGATGTAATTGCACTGCTGTTATCTGGAAGAATCACCTCACTCTTTGCCAGTGGTGGCACAGAATATATAGCAACATTGCCAGAAATATTAAATACCAGTAATAGCCCACCTGAATAGCCGGGAGACAAACATTCAGTTATTAAAAATGATGGTACAGAATTGCCTCATTAAGCCTGGTAGCTTGCTGTTTACCATGGGCTGGTGCCAAGAAGAACAGTTTAACAGCTTTTATTGCTATTGTCTTAGTGCATTGAAAAATAGTCTGTTTTCAGATAACTTAAAAAAACCTCTGATTTTAATCAATGTGAGGTATCTGAATTCTGTGGCCATCATTTGGTTCACCCCTGCTGAGATAAGTAGCAGAGTAAGTGTTTGTCTGTTTGGTTTATACAAGAAGTAAACTGTTTGCTTTCATTTAGCATGCTCCTCTTGCCAGCATTATCCATGCCAGCTCAAGCAGTAGTGGAGAAAACATCTGCCCAGGGATGGATGATCCACACCACATGTGCTGCAAAGGCCAGTCGTGGATAAGCCACAACTGTAGATATCAATGGCTTCCTCAGCACTACCATCTCAGGGAACAACCTCATGTCCCCAGACATTCAAGCCTAAAACAGGTTAAGGATGAGAAGAGTACATAGAATCGGTATAAAATGTACAGGCACAAAGTCACATGTGCCCTGCCAAAAAAAACATGTGCATGCACTCACATGGTAGGCTTGTTGGAAGACTCTCTCCCTTGTGTTCTCTCTCATATGTATATGCATATATACATATATATGTATATACCTGTATATATGTGTATGTATATATCTTTGCTCTTATTTTCTGGGCCACAAATCTTCCCTGCAAGCCTAGAATTGCCAAAAAACCCTTTCACTGGCCTTGCTCCAAACTATTAACAGTACAAACAGCTGTTCTGCTCCAGCAATACTGGGGAAGCAAGGAAAAGAAGGCATGCTGTACACACAAAGGAGAAGAAGAGACAGTAGCAGAGAGTCGGGAAAAGCACAGAAGAGGTTTTACCCTTCACAAGTAAGCACACTACCACTGAGGTATGGTACCCTCCAAAGGGTGCAACCGGGAGTTTCTAGGCATGTCCGTAACACAGCATGTCTCCATTCCCAGGGTGGGATCTCCAGTTTCTCTCCAGGACACGGGCACAGGATGTTTTGGTGGCTGCCTGTGTCCAGGGCAGAGCCCTGACTCCAGTACTGAGGTATCTCTTGTGCAGCACCAGTTTTGTACAACTCTGCACTCATCCCCATCCCAGTTACAGCTTCTCTAAGCAGATGGGGGGAAGGAAAGTCTGTGTGCTCAGTTGCAGCCTGAAAACAAAGATAAAAAACCATGCAAAATTGGCTCTAAGCACAAAAAGGCAAACAGCTTCCCTCACTTTCCAGTAACTCCCCACCTTAATGGCAGAAGATACACAATTAACAGTGTGGGTTCTGTGTTAAATCACACTGGGGGCTAGGGCTTAAACCCGCTTTAAAGAAACTAGGCCAATCATTTTATGAGGCATGGGAATAGTTAAATTGGGCTATCTCTTCTGCTTCATACAATTGCACGAACACTGATACTGTGGAGAGTTTTTTAGTGAAGGCCTTTCATAGGTCTAGGTCAGGACATATGCATTTGTGAAGATTACATAGAAAGCACAAGAAACAAAGCAGCATGAACAACAGCTGTTTTCATCTTTTTAAAAAAAAAAAAAAAAGAAAAGCCCACATTCCATCCGTGGGAATATGGTACCAGGAACTGGGAAACAATGATTTCTATTTCCAGCTTTGCTGTCAACTTACAGGAGTCTGACCTCAAGCAAATCATCTTACTCTGAAACCTCATTTATTGGCCTCAGGTGTGTAGAAGCTCATTAGCACCCTCACTAATGAGCTTCACATAATCATATGCAAAGCACAGCATTTTAGTGGATTTTGGAAGACTAAGATTTATAAAGCCCTTTGAAATTCAAGATGATGTAGATATGTAAAGATCTCCCTCTTGCTCACTTGCTCTCTTTCACACACTCTCTTTCCAGGTGATAAAGAGAAATTCCTTTTTAAAAATTTCAATTCCCAAGCACAAACAGTGTAAAATCAAAGTCCAGTTTTTGAAGTTTTATAGCTTCTTTGAAATAGTGCTAACACGCACACACAAAAGAAATCCAAACAGCAGCAAGTTACTGGAACTGCTGGTCCTGGGCAAGCAATAAAGGCCTAAACAAAGTTGAACTTTGGATTATATGCCATGTTGAGCTATTGAATTTGACAGGTTAATTTATTCAGTTCTTTGACCTGATTTATATACTCACTGTACACTTGCAGAACACCTCCTGTGCTACTTTTATGCTTCTTGCCCTGTTGTAGCCTCAGTAGTACAGAGGCAGTCACCTGCTATAAGTGCACTGTTGCAAGCCTGTGACTTATATTAAGCTAATTGCTACAGGTGGAAAAAATTTAGTTTTCATGGCTACAGCCCCAAAGCAAAGAATTACTCTGTTCCCGAAAGGGCGCCTTAATTTTTTTTGCAGTTGTAACACTTGGTCTAATGAAAGATTTTAGCTTTACCTACAAATCTTGTGCACCCAACTTCCTTTGAACAGTTGCTCTTGTAACAAAATACCAGGATAAAAGCTTTGACTTACTACTCTTCCTTACTGGAAATAAAAGGTGCAAAGGGTTTGGCTGGGATACAGTTAAATTATTTCATCTCAGGTAATATGATGCTATGTTTTGGTTTATGACCAAAACATGCTTGATAATAAACTCATGTTTTAATTACTGCAGAACAGTGCTTACACAGAGTAAAGGGCTTTTCTGCTTCTCAGTGTGTCCTGCTCATGAGTACGCTGGAGGTGCAGAAGAAGTTGGGAGGGGGACACTGACAGGACAGCTGACCCCAACTCATGTTTTGCATGTGCATGCACCTTTTACTTTACCTATTAAACTGCCTTTATCTCAACACAGGAGTTTTCAAACTTTTACTCCTCCAGTTGTCTCCCCCATCCAGCTGAGGGGCACGAGCAAGCCATTGGGAGTGGGCTGAGCTGCCCATCAGAGCTAACTCACAGCAACAGGGTATTTTTAGCAAGCTAAGTATATCCACAAAAGGCTGGACTCCATCAGTACTGCTTTAATCAAAGCAAACTGTAGTTACACTACTTTAAGAAGATCAAAGTGGCAGGTTGAATATTTTCCAA
Source organism: Psilopsiagon aymara (assembly GCA_024733675.1). Lineage (NCBI taxonomy): Eukaryota > Metazoa > Chordata > Aves > Psittaciformes > Psittacidae > Psilopsiagon > Psilopsiagon aymara. Next base: position 35,048 of record JANRGW010040250.1, on the reverse strand, counting down.
AACTGAATTTAATTGCTTAATGGAAAAACAGAAACAAAAACCAAGGGGGTTTTCTAGGAAGTGTGCCAGAAGCTACCTGACAAGCACACTGCAATATCCTTGCACAATCAGTGTCTCATTTCTCCTTCTACACACAGAGGGTCTAAACAAAGGATAATCCCAATGAATGTCTCAGAAGAACATGCTGGTAAGTCTCCCCTGCACAATCAGATACATGAAATCAGGGAATAAAATAACCCTTATCTGCAGGTGGAAAGCTAATTTGGACCCAGGCACTGATGCAGGTCTTGAGCAATCAATCTGCTATACTCATACAGGCTCTTCCCTCTCCATCCCAAAGCCTCTGGGGAAGGACAGTGGCCATTTCACAGGTGTGAAGCTGAGGTCACAGTGCCACAGCTTTTTAGGATATGTAGGTGTTTTGCAAAGACTCTCCTCTCCAATCTCTGTTAGCTGCCTAACCCTCATAGGGAGCAATAGCAATCAGAGTCCAGGCAACTGCAGGCAAGCCTCCACATGTGACCACATAGGAATCCCATGTGCCAGTTTCATCTCTTCTTTTCACGGACACAGGAGAGCCATTTGCAGCCTGGGGAGCCATGTGCTCACACTAAAACAAGAGCATTTTCCTTGTGGAGAAAGGAAGAATTTGCTGTGGGAAAAGTGGCCAGAGCAGTCCTGTATGACACCTCAGGGCTCTGGTGAGCCACAGCCTTTCTGAAAGGATAACTTGCCTATATGACAGCAAGAAATTCTGTTGAAGAATAATTATAGTGGTGGGGAATTTGTCCTGGTTTGTTTGGTGCAAACTTTGCACACGCTAAATATTTGCTTGGATGGAGGTTTTGGGCATTAAAATTAAAGAGAAACAATACTTTGATGAGACAAATTCCCCTAGGCAATTAAGGTTTTGTCAGGATGAGAAAGTAGCAGAAAGACCGCCATTTTGCAGGAGATGAAAACAGATTCTTATCACTGATCAGTTTTGATTTCCCATTGAATCTAATTGCATTTCTTTGCATTTATCCTTGGGTAAGGAAAAGGAAAGCAGATTGAAGAGAAATCAGGTAAGGCGAGGAGATCAGAAAGCTTTGACTATGGTCTTGTCTCACCAACTGACTTGCTTGCCCTTTGCACTTGCTGTAACCCCTCAAGCACAAGGACAGCTCTCAGCACCTTTCTAAAGCCAGTGCAAAACCTCACCTTCCTCCACTTCCTAGAGGACTCAAAAGGCTCTCACGATTTCATCACATCTCAGACCACCCCCCGGATCCAGCAGGGTCCAGGGCTCCTCAAGCCAGCATTGGTTTGCCTCGACAGGCCAAGCAATCTCCAGCACAACCCCCCATGCAATCTGGGGAGAAGGCAACTACAGCACAGTAACCATGTTTCTCCTCCTGTCACCTTCCTCCCCTTGCTGCCACCCATCCCTCCTTGCTGCAGGGCTTCTCTCTCTTGATGGCGGGAGTTGTCCAGGGGACCAAAGCTATGACAGACCTTGAAGAGATCCAGGTTAATAACAACCCCTTAAAAAAGAAGTAAAAGCATGTGGGAAATGCTGCTAAGGCCATGCAACACCTGGCAGAGCCGAGAAGGTGGCAATTGGTGGGGAGTGGGAATGAGAAAGGATAGGGCAAAACCAAGCATCTCAAATCGAACCATATTCCCAGAAAAGCCAGAGCTGGGGTCCATTTCCACCACATTCTGACATCCCCAGTACTGCAAAAGGGGGCACTGTGCTTTAAGCACTGCAAAAGGGCTTGAAACCCTGTAGGGGTCAGTGTCAGGCCCTCCTTGGCCGAGAGAGGTCTTTCCCTCTTGCACTTCCTCATGCTCTGTTCAGAGAAACAGCCTTCAGGGAAATAAGACTTTTCCCAGCTAGGGTCTAGCAGCTTGCCCCAATGTTCCTCCCTGGAACAACCCCATTTAGCATTATTGACCCCCTCCTGACGCCAGCACACACGAGAAGCTGTGTGTGACTGACATGGGGACGATGCTGGAGGAGTCACCTGAACTGCTGCCAAGGGAAGCAGACAAGCCCAAGGGCCCAGCGCCCGAGGGAAACGATGCTGCTGGCACCGAGCACCTCGAAGCCTTTCTCACGGAGGGAGAAGGGAGCTGGCAGAGACCCTGTGTCCCCTGTTCTGCCCAGTACTGGGCTACACGAGATTTCTCCTGGGAGATGATCCTCTTACTACATTCATGCTGCTAAAGTGATGGCTAACATATTAAGAAATGTCAAGAATGGATTTAAGGCGTATCATCCCCCCAGCCACCTGTGTCAGCACCACTTCTCACACTGTAATCTGGATGTGAACCAAAATGGAGCAGAGATACAATTCTTCATTTGCTGCAGGAAAACATCCTCTTTCTTCCAGACAGGAATGAACCAGTGTGGGGTAGGGTGTTAAAAGTCCCTGCACAGCTTGCCATTACCAACACAGTTGTATTGCCAGGACTGACACTGGGGTGTTTCCTACCTCTCAGGCCCAGACAACTAGCATGCCCACCCACTCCTACCTTAAAGGGAAGGCTTGCTCCCTACTGGGTGCATGAGCTGGCTCTACATGCATTTGCATGTCTTCCAATAGCACCCGGAGAGACACTTTTCCAAAATCTTTGCACTGGAGACACTGGGAGTCTAATGTGTGATGATTAATACCAAACTCAGTCCCCATCCTGAAGACCTCTATTCCTCTGCATGCCTCATGAACTTGCATGCAGTTCCAGGATAGGCTGTCTGTGGAAATCCACTTTCCCTTGCAGGACAAACATCAGATACTTGCCCTTCAGCCCCAGCCCTCCCCATGCACTCACACGTTTTTATACAGGCAGCTTTGAGAATAGGGTCACCAAAGAGCATCTTGGGGTTTGAGGGTATCCTCCTGGTACCAGCATCCCAGGCAAGCTTCTGCATGGTCCTGGAACATAGGAAGTACTTTGCTGTTCCTCTGAGAGCAGGAAAGGGAGATGCAAGAGAAGGTTTTAAGAACAATCCTCTGCCTTCCCCACTGCTGAGGATCTCTTTCCCCCTCCTAAAGAAGGTTTAGCTCATCAGGAATCAAAGAAAAGCAACAGGGAAAAAGGGAAACAGCAGCAGAGCTGCAGGAGAGCCAGGGCCATGGCTGGCAGGGCACAGGAGAGCAAGCTGAGCCATGCCACTGAGAGCCCTCAGGCTCATACCACCTCCCACCTGCTTTTGCTGGTGCAGGCAGGGCCCAAGCTGCTTGCACTGCCACAATGCCAAGGCATATCCCCCCCCATGCATGCCCTTCTTGCTCATCGCCCATCCCAGCAGAGAAAGTGCCAAAGCAGACAGGCATTGGGCTGCAGCCAGGCACAGATTTCTTTCAGCTTAATTCATCCACCTAAGCTCAGCAGCCTGGTCTCCACATTCACAGTTTAACCATCAATGTCAGCATCATTGTTCAACCTCACCCTGACCAGCCACATGGTACAAGTGATCTGCAGAAAAGGGCACCCTATGTTGAGATCCAGGGATTTTTTCAAGGGCATTGTATATAATGCAGTCAGAATCACTACTTATTTCCATAATTACTTTCTGGGGCCTTCTTTTCTAGTTAGCATGTTTTGTGGACATAAAGCAAAAAACAGTATTTAACACCACTGGAGAAGAGAGCACTGCGGCTGCAACCTCTACAAGAGCAGAGCGAGAATTCCTTCTGCACCACCTTGGGTACAGCCAAGGTGTTACCAAGTTATGCACCAAAATAGGCTGGTGGTAGTATAAACTGGATATGAGGATGGCTACAAGAACCACAGTGTTTCTCTACATTGCCTTCCATTCAAGGCACCTCCACTTGAAGTTTCCAGATGCACTGACAGACACAGAAGCTGAACTTCTATTTAGCAAGAGAATAGGCCTAACACAGATTTCCCCATGCTGTCTGATAAGGACATGACAGTCAGCAACCATACCAAGGGAGGTTTCTGGGATTTTCTGGGACTGTTGCAGTCTGCAAGGTCTTTGCCTGCCCTGGCCAAGGACAGTGACCGCTGGGCAAAGAAGGGGTGTGCATCCCCTCTGCAGCAGCCCACCTGAGATGCCTTGGGGCAGAAGCAGCCTCCCATCTGCTGGGGTACAGCTGGGGCAACAGAGAAAGAGCCTGGCAGCATGCTTGCTCTCAGGCACATTTCTTCACAGAGGGAGCAGTTCCCACACAGGCATTTTGAGAGTTTGCTAAGATTTATCATTAAGTCAACAACTCGTTGAGCAAGAGCACCTGCAAGATGTCACTGCCCTAGCACTACTAAATTGTAGCTATCACAGCATTTTTATACCTCATGCCATGCATCTGGTATTTTTCAAAGAGATAAGCCACCAGGCTACATACTTGCGACCCAAGTTGTTAGCATTTTACTAAGAGGGAGACAGAAGACAGGCAGATAAGACATGCAGAGAATACACCGCTTAAAAGAAAAAAAATGGGGGACAAAAAATAACAACTTTCTATGGGAGACAGTCTCCCCACAGGAAGAAGTAGAGGTTTGTTTTAAGTGGTTTATTTTTCTTTTTAATGATACGAGTATTTTGTTTTAAAGGAATGGTGTTTCACCTGCAAAACCAGAGTTCATTTTACCTCCACCCACTCCTCATTAATCAACCTCAAAGAACATTTTTACAATAAAGAGATACAATATTAGTTAAACTAATGACTTACATGGGCCGAATCATTCCCGCAATCTTGACAAACGCTTGGAGCAAGCAGACAGATCCTGAGAACTGACAGTGCTGGCTGAGGGGGGAATGAGGCTCTTGAATGAGGGTTGCACCATGGGGGAATCTGCCATCCCAGCAAAAGCTTCTAGCCCCACCAGCCTCCATCAAGAGCATCAATGAGGCACACAACCTAGGCCACAAAGTGCGGCACAGCAAAGAAAACACTTCTGGGTGCATACAGCAACTTGAAATTTTCATGACCAACTTTGGGGAAATAAATGTCAATGCCAAGGCAATTCTGGCCACTGTGTTGACAAGCAGTATGCAAAGACAGAGTGGCTATTCTAGAGGAAGTCCCATGTGCGGGTGGGCTACAGGCTGTGGCCCACTCATGCTGTAGCATGAGTGAACAGAAAGGCACAACGGCTGCAGGACTGCATAAGCACTGAGACCTGCTCATGGGGGTGAAGAAAGAGCTCAACATTTCAGCAATAGGTTGTGAACAGAGGAATTTGAATAGGAGACTAAGGCAATAGAATAGGTTAGTCATAGGCACTTCAGCAAGGTTTGGCTGTTTCTACCTTTGACCATATTTCCTTCCTCTTCTAGTTTCCCTAAGTTTCAATTTGCCTTCTCCACAGTCTGCAGTTTAGTAGCAGCAGGCACAAAAGGAAATGTGTTGATAGTGCTCATAAGGTAAGCTTAAACTGGTAGGATTTGCACAAGGTGGGAAAAGAGGCAGAGGAGAAAACGGCTGCAATGGCAAGGCTAGGAACAGATATGACTCTGGGGATAGCAACGCAGAGCACAACAGGAGCCGTAATGGAGACCAAATGCTGTAACAACACAGAAAGCCTGAGCTCCACAGAGGTGGAGTGCTCAAAGGCATCAGGAGAAGCAGGATCTGACTGCCCAAGCACACATATGGTGGCCCAAGGAGGAGATGGGGCAGGATACAAGGGAAAGCAAATACCAAAGCTAGACATGGTAGACTGAATACAACTGGATAGAGGCTTTTGGGCACTGCTCAAGAAAAGAGGCACCGAAGAGCTATCAGCACCAGTCTTGAGCAGAAAAGCGGGTTACAAAATGAAGTTTGGCAACAAAAGGGAGAAGAAAGTTGCCAAGTGTATCCCACCAAAGTAGTCAGGACAGCAGCAGGAAAAAAAAATTAATACATAAACCACTTGCGAAGCAAAAGGTAAGACAGAGGAAATTGGACAGGCAGAGGACATCAGAGCATCCATAAAAGCAGGAAGAGAGAAGACAAAAGTAATCTACCAACACCCTCCAGCTCCAAAAAGGAAGGTAGGGCACAGGCTGTAGAAGAACAAGGCAGCAGGGAGCTTGTGGCACAGGACAAGCCAAGAAGGTTGCTGTAAAACCATAAAGGCTCACGGGAAAACATGAGGATGATACTCTGCATTATCAGCGCAAGACACAAGCTGATGGGGGAAGGAGGGGCAGAGGGAATAGCCAAAGCAAGCTGAAAGCAAAGCAAAGCTAATGGATTTAACAAAGGCACAGAAGAGTCTCCACCAGTATAGCAACATTAATTAAGAGGATGTGGCACCAAGATATGGTGACAACAAATAATCAAAGATTGGCAAGAGGAAATAATTTAAGGCAAATAAGAGGCAGCAATTTATCAGGAGCCAAGAAGAGTAAAGAGTCCAGAGCAATAAATTCAGCAATGGAATAAACAGGCAGAGCCAGAACCAGAGCCACCAGCGTGATAGAAAAGATAACAAAACAGCAGCATATAAACTCTGTACACAAATGGAGAGCAGCTGATGGAAGCTCAGATGAAGCTGCCGGGCCTCCACCCTCTCCTTATTCAAATCTTCCCCAAATGCCCAACTGCATCAAGTCAGTGACCAGGGAAGACATCTTTTTGAAGTAGAGCCCCTGTTGCACTTATTCCTGTGCCTGGCATCTAGACTAAGAGCTCTTTGGGGCAGAGGCCATTGCAAGATCCCCACCATGGATGAGATGGACAGGGTGTGGATGGACACAAGGTGGGGAGGCATTTCCAGAGATGGCAGCCACCAGTAGATCCATGAAGTGAGGTACCATTGCTGGGCTTGCGGAGCACAGGCAGCAAGGAAGGATCAAGAGAGCTTAATAGTTGCAGTCCCAGCTAAGGAGCAACAACTAGGCACCTCTCTGGAGAGCAAAGGGCCGTCATCCCACAGAACTGGGGAACAGGAGAGCAGGAGGAACAGCCTGCATTCCCCAGAGTTCTTACTATGTCTTTTCAGCACTTTCCTAGAAAGTACATAAAGCTTACTATGGTCCTGGTGCTCCTGCTCTGTTTGGCCCAGATGAACAGAAGTCATTGTCTCTGCAGCAAGGATACCTCTCCCTTGCTCATGCCCCAGGACCAAAGCAAGGCAGCTGGAGATACTGCTGTCTGCTTCCAAGCTTAAAAACCGTGATCCTGAACTTGGGCCACTCCACAGGGTGATTAGTGCCCAGCAACCGCAGTTTTACTCCAGCGCTTCCTACCGCCAGCTGTCCCCAGGCTCAGCCACAGCCACCACAGCCAGACTGTACTTACGGCTGGGGACACGAGGCATGGAAAGGAAGGCTGCCCTGAAATCAAGAGAAGAACCTTGAGACGCTTGATGCAGAGAGCGTGGGAAAGAAACTAACGACATTCATGTTCATCAGGAGACAGATAAACCACTACAATAATAAAATTTCATTATGACAGCTAAGGAAGAAGAAACAAAACTTCTTTGTTTACTATGTCTGTAATAAAGTACAAAGGTATCTGCCTTTGCACTACTGGTTACACAGGCAGGTTTCAGCCCTGAGTGAGGGCTAGAAGTTGCTTGTGCACTGTTCATCATTTTCCAGGCAGCAGATCAGCCCTTTGCAGTGTTAACTCAGTCCTCCATACCACAAGGTGCACACAAAACACCTTTACTAGGGTCCTTCTCCTTACAGGAACAGAGAGAGGAGATTGCAAGATTTACAGTATTTCACAGAGAGTCACAGATTTATGAATTCACTGAGAGAGAAATGGGGAGGATGTTAGGGTTCTGAATTTCAGACATGGACTGTACTCACATACAGCATGGCATTCATTCTCAGGACCAAAAACCACTAGAAACCTGATTTTTATTCCCCTTTGAGCTTCGAGTTTTACTATGGGTTTTCATTAATGCATGCAATTTACAAATCTGAGAGAATAGTATGGGAAAAATTTCTATTTTTAACAAAAGAAAATAAAAACTTCTGAAGTAATAAACTCCTGGGTAAAAAGATTAATCTTCTTGAAAGAGTTTTGCTGCTTTATGTACTCCCACACAATACATTTTACATACTTCATTTTGCATGCATATATACATACTCTTTTCCTACAGACTACAAAAATAAATTGATCTATATTATAAACTCACTCTACATATGCATGCTTTATATTCCCAGACATGTGAGAAAGTTTGAAAAAATGAAAACCCGTACCAGCCTGCGACTAGGAGCAGGGGCAGAGCTGGATGAAAGCTGTGTATTCCAGGCAGTAAAACACCCTCTCCTACCTGCTTACTTTTAAAGATGCTCTTCCTCCCAACCCCCTTATTATTTTTGTTAGAAGTCCATCTATCCTTAGCACCAGAGCAGCTGACCCAATGACATAGTTACCTCCTGGTGAGTCATCTGTGTCCTGAGCTGAATCTTCCCATCCCATTATTTATAAGACTTATTTCATATAGCTACATCAGATCACTTGTGGTGATGTCTGAAGTACTGTTATAAAAGCTCATACCAGTAAGTCAAATGTGTATGTCTTAATTCTATTTACCCTCCCTTTTTTAGTAAATCCACTAATACTTAAGCATGTTTTATGACTAGCTTTTAAAAATGTCTTTATACGATTTCACCTCACTTAAAAATGGCTTTCATAGTTTTGCCCCAAATGGTCAGAAAAAAACAGTGATACTAGGGACCTGGGTTTGGCTTAGAGTCCCCTGCAGTCACAATGAACTCAGTTTTGTCCTGGTATATTTTTCCCTAGTCCGGTTCTGCTTTTTCTTCTCCTGTTACAGCCATCATGGCTTAGACAAAATTTTTCAGGGAAAAAGACTGCAGCTTGCTTTGAGGTTCTGTCCAATGACTGATCTGAACAGCCTGGCAATCACAGGAGTGAGCAAAAGCAGTACCCCAGGTAAGGTCTCTGAAGTGAGTGCACAAAAGACATGAACTGAATGTGAATTACTTATAGAAGGATCCTGAATGACCTACAGATCAGTCATTGCACACCACATTATTCAGCAAACTCAGAAAGAGCAGACAACTATTGCAAGCCTGCGCTACTTTTGGATGAAGCTCCTGCGGGTCTTTGAGTATCTTCAGATGAGCCTCTGGCTTCTTATCTAACTGATGGAATTAGTGACTATTGCTGGCTTTTGAAGCCACCTGGAAATCTACTGATGAATAGTGATTAAAAAAACCCACTACTGTCTTGATGTTTTTCCTCATATTGCTCCTAAGACACTTCCCCTCAAAATGCACATAGGCTGCCACTGTTGACCCAGCTCTTACTCCTACACACGATGCCCAGCTGCAGCCCTGTAAAAAGGACAAGGCCATAGATAGCACTGTAAGCATCTCTAAATATCTTGCATTTGTATGACCTCAAATTTCCAATTCTTCTTCTACAAACTGCAAATTTATTGACATCACTTACTGGGCTGTTTTTAGTGGAATGAAAGTCCTTGGGCATAAACCTGTGGTCTACCAGAGGATAATAACAAGATGTACCTGCTCAGCTCTGCAGGGTTTATTGGCTGGCCACAAACAGCAGTGTTTATGTAGTCCCAGTCCTTTCTTACAGAGCAGCTCTGAGCCTCCCCAGAAAGCCCTCAAGAGCCACATGAGCAATGACCGAAGGCTGTCTCAGTGAGTCACAGGCTGAAATGATCCAACTTCTACATCTCTCCTTTGTCATGTTGATGGAAAGAGGTCAACACTGCTGAAGAGATCTTTTACTTGGGGCCTAAAAAACAGCCACAGGCAGCCAACATGCAGTATTTGGTACACGACCTACCAAATGGTATCTACCATGGTACCGAAATGTCACGAGACCAAGACCATCTGAAGAGAGCTAGAGGCTTTCATTAAACATATGTGAAAGTATCTCTGCACTGCATCCACATGAAGACAGTTCAGTCAAGGCTCTTCATAGTCTTACTTGCAGTCCAGACAGATTTACAGAAGCAATGGACAACTTCTTTCAATCATCTGCTCCCCCTCTTAAATTTAAAACACGTCTTAGTCATCTTTCCCTCGGGGTTTCTAACTAACAAAGGGGAAGGGAGAAATTTCACCAGTAACTAAGACAAAAACCACATGTGAAGTGTAAGTTGGTTAGTACAGCAATCACTTTATCAAAACAGCTTAGATCACACTTTCAGAGCTAAGAGCAAAACAAAGACTTATTGAGTCAGCCTCTTAATCACAAACAGCTGAAAATAAATGCACACTAAACAAACACAGCCCAAGATATATTACCTTTCTTCTCCAGCAAGACCAAGATAGGCACCCGTAGGAGAAACAAACCCCTAAAGCCAACTATCTGAAAAGAGATAACTTCCAGTATAGCATCTCTGCACTAGCTCAGTTACTAATTTCACTAGTGCTGTCTTGAGGTTTTTTGCTAACAGTGATAGGATCGAACAAAATGCTTTAAGATTACACACGTGTCCATTAGACAGCAATACTCTGGAAATTCTGCCAGGAAATGGAACTGCACATATGGGTTTTGTGTATGGATAAAGATTCCCAGATAGTAAGGTCACCTGTCACAGGCAACTCATTTAAGGACTACTTCTGCCTCAGAGGCAGAAACAGCAGCAGTCCGTCCCTTGAGCAAACTAAACCTTCTCCTCTCAAGGTTGGTATTTTATCTTCTAAAAGAAACTCTCAGAAATTCTAATAAAGCATACTAAGAAAGGCTTCCTCTCAAAGTAGCAAAATGCTGCCAAGCAAGCCCTCAATGCAGGCCTGGGGGCAGTGGGGAAGGGAGCTGAGATGCTGCTTCAAAGTTGCCCTGATGTCTGGAGGTGACACTTGCCTTTCTAAACCCAGGCATAGGCAGTGCCAGGACCACCATTGCTGGTGCTATCCTTATCTTAATCACAAAAAGTGAAAGGTAGCACTACTGGAGGCTGTGTGACAACCAACTTGGTGAGGAGTCAGTGCTGACTCTCCCAAGCCACCAGCATCTCATGCCAATACCACCACCAAACAAGAAAGGTAATAGATAGCAAAAGAATATGTTTTGAATGCACTGAAAATCAAGGTCAAATTTTGGCAGACACATAACTGCAGGAACCCATTCTTTATTTTCCCATGTTCACTGCACTTTAATCATCCTCCTCTCTTCCCTTACACAGGGGAGCACCTATACTTTTAAAGGAAAGGCAACCAGATAAGCAAACTGTCAGGCAAGAAGAACAAGCAGTTCATGTCCTATCTTTGCAGTCACTTTTACCACACCTAATCTCTGTAAGAGTGCACTTCCTGGCTATGTTTTACTTTTCTGATAAAATTATGAAATGAGCAATAAATGTGGGAAATTGTATTTTTCCATCCCCAGAAGCAGAACTCATTTCTTTTAAATTGTGGATTGCTGCCTTCCACAACTCCAGCTAGATGGTAGCCCACAAAAATCAAAAAGCAACCCTTTTGGGTTGCCTTTTTTTGGCTTAGTTAAACAAATCAGAAACATCCTGGGAACAAAGCTCCATGTGTCTTAATATTCCTACTTGGACCCAAGCCAGAGACTCATCTGCCTCTACTCCAGACAGAAAAATAAACAGTGTACCTACATCCACATCAATAAAAGTTATTCAGCACTTTCTCAGCACCATAAGTTTTCAGGTAAATACTACCAGCCTGCTAAATACTTAGCATCACTTACCCTTCAGTAAAAACAGATTATTTCCAGTATCTAGTTCTATGATGGCAGGCCAGAACTTCCCAATATCATAAGGTAGAAACATGAGTCAATTAGAGTAGAGATACTTTCCTGTGAAGATGCCTACTGAGCTCTTGAGACAGTGAATTTAGACTCTTGGCAGATTAAATGAACTTCAAACACTTCAGTGTCTCCTTAGGAATTTCCTAACTTGGAGCACTGGAACACCCCTTCCAGAAGGGCATGAGTGCCACTGAAAGCACCACGCCACTTGCTAAATGCCTCTCACCAGCAGAGCCTATATATCATGCTCAAGGATTGTCTGAACTCATGTTTATGCTCTGCCACCCCTACAGACCCAAGGTACTTTCTTTCTTTGTGAGATAACTCAGCCAACACCACCCAAAAAAGGAATGCCAGGCACTTGGCTGATTTGAAGGGCTGGAATATTCCCTCAGCAATTCTTTTTCCCTGTGTATCACCTCTCATAAAGAAGATGGAAGTGAAATGGAAGCAGTACTACAGTACTATCAGGCATATCATATAAAAAAAAAAAAAAAAAAACAAACCCAAGAAAAACCAAAACACCAAAAAAAAACCCAAAACCAACAAAAAAGCCAAACCAAACCAAAAACCCTGCAGCAGGATCACTTGCAGTGAGAGGTGCAGATAACATCTTCAACACAGTTTAGGCCCAATTAGCTGTTCACATAGAAGTGCCATTTAATCTTTGCAAACCCTAACTGGAAATATAGTTCTAGTTCCAGTCTCCATCAACATTTCTCACTTTCATTAACCTTCAGCCTCTTCATCAGCTTACCTCAGCACCAAATGCAATTGTTAAGACTTCCAGGGATGTGGTTTTTCACTCAAGCAAAGGATCAACAAGCATTCAACTGGCTGCAAGATGATTTTCCAACATTTTCTCCTTACGAAAGGAGCAATCAGTATCAGTGGAACCAGACTGAACTCACGAACCACTAAAAGCCTAACTGCAGTGATATGAGGTTATAATGTACTCTGGTATCAGGTCTGTGAGAGCATCCATTAGCAAGTCCCCAGACTTGCTTGTATTACAGGCAAGCCTGTAATACAGTACTTCACCCTTTCAGAGGTCTGCCTCACATGGTTTTTCTCATAAGTGACACTCCACAAAAATGCCCTCCTTCTAAACATGCACCCAGGCCCTCCCTGCATCTGCAAATGTCTTGTTTCTGCCACATTCTTCTACTCTCAAGGAAACACATCCTGTCTGTTGTGCACTCAGTACCTTCCTTAACAGCTTCCAGCACCCATGCTGGAAGGGACAGTGAGTAATTCATCCCAATCCGGTTTCACTGGCCTGACACAACTCTGCAGGCCTGTCATACCTGCTGTCAGACATTTTTGCAACTGAAGAGCCCTAGCTTGCTCTGATGCTGCCCTGCAAGGTGATCCTCTACACCTTTGAGCCTCCTCCAATCCTAAAACATTTTGATCTGACAGGACACTCTAACCACCAAAAGAGTGAAGCAGGGGTGGGCAGCAGGTTTATACAGTAGCACGGAAGCATCTTGTTTCTCTTCAGTCCTTTCCTTCATATCCTAAAGCTTCATCAGCTTTTCTTGACTGTTGCCATGCCATCAGCACAGTGCTCAGCAGGGACGGCCTGTGATGGCAGTTCTTCCTCCTGAAACGTCATGGCCAACTCAGACCATTTTTTAATGTGTGAAGCAAGGACAGTCTTTCACTATGTGTATAGACTCATTTGCTCATGCAGACTTCCACCCATGCTAAGGTTACTGCTTGTACCTGAATTGAGGACCAAGGCAAGGAAGTCATGGGGAAACACGACATTGTCAGAGCTGCTCTCACTCAAGTATACATGGAGAAGTGCTCAGGTCACAGCCTGCAATTTCGACAACCTGGTGACTACTAACTCTACTTAGAGCACATCTACTATATACAGAGGCAATACAACTGCATGGTGTATGAACCAAAACACCAAAGTACCAGCTTCAAAACCAGCATCAATCAAGAGAAAGCATTAAACAGCAGGATAAACATTCACCAGTCCGACAGGATTACCTTGCTAAAACACTTCTCTCTCAAGCTTAATTTCATTATCATTTGTATCACAGAGAGTAGCCACCAAAATTTAATTAGCATGTTTATTCAATCACAAGTTACATGAGAACCTTCAGGAAATACATTGTAACTAAGTCTCCTGATATCAGATTTTCTTTTTACTTAGCTTGTATACAAGACATACTTTGTCAAAACAGCACAATCAGACTGAACAGTTAGGACAGAGAACTGCATGTGAGGCAAAACCAGTTTAAGAGCAAAGACCACACAGAGAACATATTACTGCATTACAGCCCAGCATGGATCATTCAGAAAGTGACAGGAGGAAGCTTTCTTCAACAGAACACAAGTATAGCGCATCGTAAGTATACATTTTGCATTAATACCCATAATTATTAAAAAATAGAAAAACATCAAGTTCAAATATTATTTGGCTAGGCACCATACCTATAAGGTAAAACCATAAATGAACTAACTCTGCTTAGAAGGTGAAAAACACCAAGTCTAAAATTAACCAGAGCCCAATTTAGCAGACTACTTAAGCATGTGCTCAAGTCCTACTAGTGGGGCTTACACATGTTGAAGTATTACGATTAATATGGAGATATTTCAGCATGCATCAACAGTTAAGTACACGCTAAATACTTTCACTGAATCAAGATCATAGTCTCTGAAGTACAACAAAGTTATACACAGACTACAGAAGTCATATTCCTTCTCCCTCAGTCTATTGTCCCATCAAAAGAAACACCTCCTGGGTACAAGAAAAACTGATGCAGTCCTCTGAACTTTGTGTTTCCTTAAGAACTCCAAAGGCATACACAAATCAGTGCTAGGGACACTCTACCTTAATGGCACATTTGGTTTTTTTGCCTTTCAAAACAACAGAATTCTGTTTTCACCAGTATAGTATCAAAACTCTACATGCAATTTGCAAGCTCAAGATAAAAGGAACTTGTTTCTACAGTTCATTCCCCAAATGATCAGCAGATGCTTAGAACTATACACAGCTGTACAATAATGACAGTGACTACGTACAATCCTGCATGAGCTACTGGAAGAAAGTTACAAAGTTACATAAATAAACATTCAAGTTAAAAAATACTTAATTTCTTTTGCACTCAATGTTTTAAATGGGGGAAAAAAAAAAAGAAAAAAGCTCTGCAATGTTGACATGTCTCAGACTGTTTAAATAAAATCAGACTTGCCATAGCTAGGAAACCCAGGTATCCAGGCAAATGTTCCATATACTTGGGAATGAAACATTTGCATTTGCTCAGAGGAATTTGATTGTTGGGTTTTGGCTTGTTTGTTGAGTTTGGGTTTTTTCGGTTTTGTTTTCTTTCCTTTAATTCTTATATAACCCACTACACGATAGTGAACAAAATACTTTTGTTTCATAGAAACAACTAACATTTGCCCATACCAGGCAAATGGTCTATTTACAGATGTATTAGGACTGCCTGACTGACAGTGAGTGTGAGTTGCTGAACTCCAAGGAACATGGAGCTTAAAATGGGGACGCCCTCTGCTGAATCGCCTTCCCTTTTAGGATACGTCTTATCTGGAGACAAGAAAGACAAACACATTAGTATTCATCATCCTTACATGAGTCATAATCTGAAAAACAACCCCAACCCTAGACACAGTTTTGCATTCCTCATTTATCTGAGCCCAGGTTTGAGTACAGTTACCCCAGAATTGATCCAATTTTACAGCATTTGAACCAATGAAAAGCAAAAGAATTACTCAGTTGCTTAAGCTATTAGCTACTTAGGTCAAGAGTCACCATTTTCATCATGTATTTGTATAGCTCCTAGGAAAGAGGGATTTTCTTCACCTGTTACTCAGGCCTAAGAACTACCATTACTAATTATGGCAAAAGCAACAATAGTACAATCTCAGGCCATACTGAAATGAACAAGAGAAGGTGTATTACACTCCAGAATGTTGCAAGGTTACAAAGAGAAATCCTATCTTGACGGGAAAAAGTTTTTGAGATGGAAAAAAAACCCCAGAGAAATCTGTAACTTGAGGTCATTGTACAGTTTCCCTGATCCTAACATTGAAGCCAAAGATCCATGATTAAAATGGTGTTTGCTATGTATTTTCTACAAAAGCTGCAACTCAAAAACCAAAAGAAACTTTCAGAGAGGAATAAAGCTTTTGTGTAGATGGGGACAGATGGGAGCAAAGGAGAAGGCTGTTTGATTTTTTATTACCTGTTCTCCTACAAGGCCATCAGGAACCAGATGAACTGGCTGCTCATTCTCCAAGTTTCTGGCACTTGGATCAGCTCCCTTTCGCATAAGCAGACGCACAGCATCCAACTGACTCACCCGATACTGCAGGCTGGCAGCGACATGGAGTGCTGTATTGCCATTATAAGCCTGAAGAAGACAAAGTAGGTCCATGAAGTAAAGGCAGGGCATCAGTCTCAGGACATTCACAGTGCCACACACATACACATCCCAGATTATACCTGCATTTCAGAAAAATCACTCTACCTTTGCATTTACGAAAGACAGGCAATTGGGCAGCTCCAAAAAGAGACGAATGAGCTCCAGGTTTGCTTCTTCTGCTGCCAAATGTAAAGCTGAACGACCACTTTTGCGATCCTACCAAAAGAAAAAAAAACTGTTAGTCTTCCCTGCAGGTGGTTCACCTATCCAGGGTGAACATGCAGACAAAACAGAAAGGAGAGTAACTGCAGTGTTGAACAAACATGCTGGCACTAAAGAATTCACTGAAAGTCAATTTGAATATGTATTTTAATATGAACACGTAATGAACAATGGAGAGATCTTACTTGGCAGTGAGTTTTCATAGCCAAAATATAAAATGTTACATCAAGTAATTGTCTGGCCCAACACAGACCTGAACAGGTAAGCAGGTTTAATTAAAATTTGCAGTTCAAGAACAAGGTATCATCAGCACCCTATTACTATGGATACACCTCAGAGTGCTCCAAACATACTCTTACTTTTAAGACATAACCAACTGCAGCCAGCATAGCATCATTCTTAATCGAGAAATTAAGACCGTCACCTCCCTTTTTCCCCCAGGGCTCATCTGCATTGATAATACCTTGCTCTGAATAAAGGCAACATTCTCATTCCACTCAGGTAAATTAAGCTGTAGGGAAGCTTTCAAATTAATATACTTCCTTTGTAATAATGCTGAAATGTGGCATAGGAGAAAAGGACATTTTTTTCCCCCACATTCTCTCTGGACCTAACACTTCACAAAAAGCCATTTTGCTTACTTTAGCTTCAACAGAGGCTCCCATTTGTATCAGAGTCTTGATGGTTTCTACCAGGCTCTTGTTTCTCAGCAGAAGCTCCTGGACCTCAGGGGAATGAGGTGGCTGACTGTTCTGCAGCTCATGCAACACAGCATTATGGGCCAGAACAGCACAGTGCAATGCCGTCAAACCTTAACATTAAATAACACCACATCATTAATGAACAAATGCAATACAAAATGTACATTAGAAAGAGCTGTTATAATGGAATCTCTGCTGCCAAAGACTCTGGGTTCTGCACCCACTGACACATGCTGGTACTCAAATATTTTAAATAATAACCAATTATTACCTACACTCTCCATGCCAAACACAGCATTTGCATATAAGAGGAAAGAGGTCCTGACAGGCACAGATTAACCACTTTTTTATCTGATAGAGATGCCAATTCTAATGTAATTTCAACTGTAATTGTGAATTCCAACCTAGCAAAGATATGCTCAATTTTATTGATTCTCAACCCATGATAACATTCACATCAGCAGCTATTAAACATTATAGCATCCTATAACTCTGTAAATTATAAACTCTTAACTACTCACCATCATAGTTTGTTGCCTCAAGGTCCACATACTGATTGCTTCCCAAAGTTCCCTTTTGGATTGCCTACAAAAGTAGGAGCAAGCATGCATTTAGGTCTTATCCAAATCACATATTCCTTCCTCAAGCTTGCATACAGTCTCACTGCAACAAAGCTACAATAAATAATGGCATTGAGATTTCTTTTTTCATAGACTAGAGGATTCCACCAAATTACTCTAAAACATTAGTGAGAACTTGATTGTGAAATTCAGCCTCACGTCAAGCCATTACCATAGAACCCTGAGACATACTCACAAGGCTACACAGAGAAAGATAAAGGGAGGAGTGGCATTTACAGAGTTTCCCAAGACAACTAATACAATGTAGAAGCATTACCCATCAGGGCAGAGCCATGCCTGCTTGGTCTTACCTGAAGGACCTGGGCATGGCCCTTCTCAGCACAAACATGCAATGGTGTTCTACCCCAGCAGTCCGTGGTGTTGACTTGAGCCCCCAAACTAACTAAGTCCTGCACAATAAGATGCTGATTGGCAGCCACAGCAACCTGGAAAGCACTCTGCAAACATCAAGAAGAAAATTCAAACTATGAGTCATCTGATCTCTAACAGGAAAGAGCAACTAAAACAAATAAAAAGCCTAACTACCCGGTTTTATTTAAGCAGTGATTATGAATACCAGGAAGCCTGGACAAACGAAGCAGAGCACAGTGTTTTACCAGCTCAAGGTGATCCCAGGAAGCATTAACAGCTCAAGGTTAATGTTAGTATGCAGGCTAAATCTCGGGGTTAATATTAAATAAACATTTCACCACATCTTCTCCAAGGTCCAGACATGCAGAAGCACTAAGGTGCACCAAGCAGGTGCACAGACTGAGAACCTCACCTGGCCATTGTGCTCCTTAATATCCAGCATGTGCAGGGCAGCCATCTTCCTTGCAAGAACATAGGAGAGCGCTCGTCGGCCCTGAGCAACAGCAATGTGAAGGAAGCTGTGGGAAAGAGGTGAAACACAAGAGTTACACTATCATACAAACTACAAACCAAGACATTACAGAGATCCAAACATACGGAAGGTGCGTTAAGCAGCCTCCCTCCACCACATCACTAAGACAAGAACACAGATACCTCGCTCCCAGGGCAATTTAAAGCATCTAAATTAGAATCTCTTCCTCCCAATTTACTAGTCTAATGACAAGAACCTAAATTTATACAATACAAACACCTTACCTACTCAGTGTGCTGCAAATCTATGCATTGCAGCCCATCAGCAAGACTCTTCACTTGGTGAAACTACTGCACTCATGACAAACACTGCTAATGAAGAGCTTTCCATTACAAGCTCATGGTCCACCAAAACCCAGACACATCCCCCAGTCTTTCACACCAGAAATGCAGAGGTAAAGAGCACTCACGTGTCTCCATCAGAGTCTTTTGCAAGGAATTGCTCTTGAGAGATGCTGGCCAGTTTGTTTTCCTCCTGCTCTACCTGCCACTGAAAAAATGACTTTCCAAGCTGAGTCGTGCTTCTGGTGATGCTTTGGTCAGGTGGAGAGACATTCAGAGTAGCCAAAGAGACACTGCGTTCCAGACCACCACAGAAGTTACTGGAAAGCAAGCTGAAGTTTGGAGGGTGGGGGCTGACATCAGGCTGCAGGTGGGCACTGCTCAGTGGCTGGAGGGGAGCAAAGACACCCTCTGAACCCTCAGAGTCGTTCAAGAGGGAGGAGAAGCTCTGTGAAGGGCAGTACTGCAGTTCATGGCTCTCAAAGGTATTCTGCTGGTAGCCAGGAGACTGGTCATTGGCAGCAAAGAGCCTGTACTCCAGGGAGGTATCTGAAGGATAGGTCTGAGACAAATCTTGGTTCTGGGATGGAGGAAACTGGTAATGCTGCGGCGGATCAAGCATATGCTGTGAGGTGTGATCTTGGAATGCATGGTACTTCTGGGATGGGGAGAAAGCCTGTGTTCCCGGGCTTTCCTGGTACTGCTCACTGGATGAGCTGTGACTAGACACAGTGGGTAACCAGCTAACCTGCACCGTGTTCAGAGAAATGGGGCTCGACTCGTTCTTGATGTTTATAATGTTCTGAAGAAGATCAGAATTGCTGTCATGCTTTGGGTCATTTTTATGAGCCTCCTCCATGTTATCCATAGAAGTTGGTGTCTGGGGTGGCGTCTGCCAAGAATAAAAAAGAAAAATCAAAACAAGACTCAAAAAGTTGGAGGTCAGTTGGCTCTGGAAGCCGCTAATCACAAAAAGCTTACCAGGAGGTGTGGGTGAACATTAGCTTGGCGCTTAAAAGACAGTCCATCAGAAAGCAGCTCTGGAGCTTTTCTTTTGCCACTGTGACCTAGTATGCTCTTCAGCTCTGCTGAGAAGAAAACAGATTCAGAATTCATTTGGAGGTTACTTTCACAATCAAACTTTTAAAAGTTATAAGTGTATGAGGGCATTTTTTTACCTGTGTACTGGTCATAGTTCACCAATCCTCCTTGTGCCTTTTGAGAGAAATACAGAATATTCCATTATTATGATGTTATTTCAGGGAAAAGAAAACAAAATGAAGAAGAAAGCAGCAACAATTTGCTTCCATAAACATAGATTATACCTTATAATAATTCTAGTACATGGCTGCCTAACCCTAATTTAATTGCTTTTAATTAAGGTTAGAAAATTGAAACATGGGACTTATATGAAAACCGTTTTTCTTATTTTGAGCTATTCATTACAATACCACAAAACTCAATAAAATTTAGAGAAAAGCACTCCTTACTGAGGTCAGAGTATTTTTTTTAACATAAGTAAGCTTATTTTATACTTCAATGCCATGAACTTTTCCATGTAAAAATTTTCCTCTGACAAACACACACTCAGAATAAGAAAAAAAACCCTTTAATCTCCCCAGAATTTCCTGTATTGTTATTAGTTTTCATCTTTTCAGAGTGGAGGGGTCTGCCTTTATACAGCATGCTCCACACAGACGAGTGAAACAGCATGACAAGCAATTCTCTCCCGAGAAGATTCCCCAACTTGTACAATGAATGACCTCATCCAAGTTAGCAGGGAGTTTCTGTGGTTTCATAACACAAACACGTCTTTATCCAAACTCCCTTCAGAAAATAAAGCTTAGTAAGAACATTTTCAAGTGCCTCCTTCACCCACAATAAGCCTCCTTGCTAATTTCTTTCCAGCTGTGTTCTTCCATTACATATTGAAAAGGAAAAACACTGACTCCATCCACATCAGATAAAGCAACAAGCTCCTTTCTGGCATTATCACATGCCTTTTTTTTTGTTGGTTTAGTTTTTGGTTTGTCGTTTTTTGCTGGTTTCTTCTTTCTTTTTTTCTTTTTTTTTTTGCCAGCTTCATCAAGCATTTCAAGCAATTATGTCAGTGCTGAAAAATGCTGATTACCTTGCCTTCCTCTGTGGCAGAGCCAGAAGACATCTGTTTGCTGCTCCTGAAGTGCAACAGGAGCTCCTTCACAGAGTTCTTCACACGGACCCCCTGGAAAGGTCCCCTGTGCTGCTTTCCGCCCCCCATGTGCTGTTCAGCTGCGGGAACATGAACAAAAAACCCGAGTTCAAGACACCGATCCCGTTTCCACGTTTTAACAACTAAGTAAAAACAAAGAAAAGCGAGAACTCTTGTGGAAAACCCCCTAAACTTCCTGTTTCAACAGAGAGAAGCCGAGGCGATACTCTTGCGCCCCCTCCACAGCCTCAAGCGGGGACCCCAAGGCCGCAAGAACAGGACGCTGCGCGAGCAGCGCCGACAGAACACCCCTGCCAGACCCAGGGCTCCCGCTTATTCACCGCTTCCAGCGCTTTTAAACCAAGGGGGGTCCACGACCGGCTTCGCTGCCGGGGTGAACAGGACGAGGCAGGAGCGGCGGCTTCGCTTCCGCCGCCCCGCCGGGGCCCGGACTGCCGAGGGGGCACGCAGTACCTTGCAGGGCGGGGCGGGCACTGCCCCGGGCGTCCCTCCGGCCACCGCCGCGGCTGCTCACAGACAGGTCCGAGTCAGAGCCCGGCGACCCCGGGCCGGAGTGTGCCGGTGAGCAGCTGCCCTCACTGGAGTGGGGCGACGCCCCGTAGAAGTAGGCGAGATTGATGGGGCTGCTGAGGGCGCTGCCGTCGCCGACATCGGGCGCCGCGTCCCGGCTGCTCTCCACAATCATGGCGGTGCCGCAGGGCGGCGGGCGGCGGAGGAGGCCGGCGGGCGGCGGAGAGGCCACGGGCACAGCCAGGGCTGAGCAGGCGGCGAGCCGGCGAGTGGGAGGAGGCGGTACTGGCGGCGGCACTTATAGCGGCTCCGCCCTTCCCCCCAGGGGCGGTGGGACGTGGCCGTGCCCGGGGCGGGGCGGGGCGGCACAGGGAGACGCGATCTGGGATCGCCCCGCCCCGACCGGGCTCTGCCGCTCCCCAGGGCGCCGGCGGTGCTGTGGGGATCATCGTCTCTATTCAGCCTGAAGAAGAGGGCTCATGGAGACCTTAGAGCAGTCTCCCAGGACGTGAAGGGACCCACAGGAAAGCTGGAGAAGGGCATGTAGTGATAGAACAAGGGGGAATAGCTTTAAGCTAAAAGAGGATAGATTTGTGTTATGTATTAGGAAAATTTCTTCGCTATGAGAGTGGTGAGGCACTGAAACAGGTTACTCAGAGAAGTTGCGGCTTCCCCATCGCTGGCAATGTTCCAGGCCAGGTTGGATGGGGCTTTGAGCAACCTGGTCTAGTGGAAGGTGCCCCTGCCCATGAGGGGAAAATTGGAGCTAGATGATCATTGTGTCCCTTCCAACCTGACCCATCCTATGGATCTGTGATGGGGATGGATAGAGATGGGTGCCACCTTGCACCCTGACCTGTCCCCTGGAGGCCTCCTCAGCCTGTGTAGCCCTCACTTGTAAAGCATGCGACCCCAAATTTCCACCCTCTTGTGCAGCTGCAGAGATGGAAACCACAAGCATCACCCTCAGTCTCTCACTACTGCTGGTGCAGGCTCGTATCCCCTCTGGCATGTACCCCTCGCCCCAAGCACAAAGGTGGCATGGGATCATTCACCTCAGATCTGGGGACGAGAGCTTGAGAGCATGGGGATTTTCTAGTCGTGTACAGCATCAAGAGAGAAGGGCAGTTCTCTCTTGATGAGAGTTCTCTCTTGGAGAGCAGTTACAACAGAGATGAGTCACATCTTTCCCTCTGGTATCGAAGGCTGTGATAGGCAGGGGACAGACACAGAAGTAATTTTGTTTTCAGATTGCGCCATACTGTGGTGGCAAAGCCTTGTGGTCGAAGCCAGCTGGGAGAAGTGGGTCAGCAATACAATGTCTAAACAAAACCTGGGTGAAACCGTGTGCCTGTGATTACTGTTAACAACACAGCCAAGATATTACCCATATTCATAGGGGAGACTTCTCAGATTTCTACTTCTCAAACCAATATTTCTGCTTTCCTTTTTTTCCACTGAGGTCACCATCTTCTAAAATATGAGTGTGCTTTCTTGTCCATGAGGCTGCGATCAAGATGTTTTTAGCTCTGTGGCTGCCCAAAAAAATATGCAGTGGAACAACACGGTATTTCTAAAGTGTATTATGCAAATCGGATATCTATAATTTAGATTATTATACATGTTTTAGTTGTATTAAAAAACATGGTACAGGTGCAACATGAAATTATATTAATCAGCCCATGAGGAGGCAGGAGTGAATTACTTTATATTATTCAAATATTTCCTCTGCTGTCAGGTGAAGGCAGGGTTTCACTGGGAATTAGCTTGGCAGTTTTCTACTCCAAAGGCTGTTGTTTTACACCATTGTGTAAAACTGACTCATGCAGTCACAGTACAATTTGCAAATGTGACCCATAAAATGAAACCAGATGCCAGGTAGTGCCAGAAATAGCACAGCCTAATAAAGGGGAAAACTCACTTGCTCCTTAATCAGCAGCTATCTCCCAGGCACACCTTCTCCCTCATTTCACAAACCTCTTTATGCAAGTGAGGATCTGTGAAATCAAGCAGTATGCTTTAAACACACAAGGAGGCGGGTTACTGCTGTTCTTCAAGCCTGAGATCTCAGTTATGATGCCTTAGCCTTAGGTACACACTTTTCAGTATTTCCTCATTGAAAAGCAGTGGCTGCTCAGAGATCCTTCAGACCCTAAACACTCTTTTCAGGCTCAGTGGCTGAGGCGTGGACCCACAACCTAGCTTTCCAAAAGCAGATCCAATGGATCAGCCTTTTCATCCTCACCCCTGCCAGGCAAACATTTTAATCTAGCCGGGGGGGTCTCCAACTACTGTAGCAAGCGGATCTTGTCTTCAGAAAATGATAATGTGAATCTGGGAAGTCTGTCATCCAGAAAATCAGATTTGGCACCACAGTTGCCTACAATTCTCTTAAAAATGTAGAGATTAAAAGCGTATTTCAAACCAAAAATGGATTTCTTGTTGTGGTCTTACTGTGTCATGGAAGGCCCCTTTAAATCACATACAGGCAGGGATGGATGGCACCTTTATCCTTGCAATTTTGTAACAATTTTAGAATGGTTTCAATTGAAGATTAGTTCTCATGCATGAATGAAAACTATTCTATGACACTATTTAATGAGGTTTTTGTCTCAAGGAGAGTGTGGAATTGCTTTTTCTCTTCTATTCCAAAGTTCCTACTTTCCTGAAGTGTGAATTGCTGATTTGTTCTCCTCTTACCAAGCAAAATCTGCTTCAGGCAACACTCAGATACCTTATCTCATACTTGTTTCATCAGTGACATCTTATTTATCAGGTCTTCTGGCATAAATCTACTCTCAGTCAAAGCAGATTAAGACAAGTATAATTCCACTGAGCTCCATAACAAAAGGCTCTTTCAAAAATACACACACCCGTTGGTTACACAAGATGAGCTGGCTCCCAGCAGTCTTGTGCTCTCAAAGTGCTTCCATGCAAGTTGCTGGTAAATTATTGCTACATCTACAAATTGTAGTTATTAATGCTGCAGACCTTGAGTATTTGTTGTTTTGGCCCAAACACTACGTAACATCTGTGGTGACCAAACCCCTGTGAGATGTCTTCACCCTAAGAAAGCTCCTCTAGGGCAGGGTGGTGGCCAAAAGCTTGTCACCTCTTCTTAGGACTGGAAACCCAGCATAGCCCCTATGGACAGGAATAAACTGCAGAAAAGGGGGGCGTCAGCTGGGAAGGCATTACAAGGCTGTGGTGCCTGGGCAGTTTCTGTCTGCTCTGGCCAAATTCAGTGCAACCCATCACCCTCCAGAGCTGGTGAATGCCTCAGCTCACCCAGCGCTGCCCTCACGGGTATCTATTGCTCCAGCTCCATTTTACTGGGATATATCAATAATGCCAACTAGCGGCCAGTATTAGCAACATTTGTCCTGAAACCTCTCCTCTGTACACATGCAAACAGTGAGATATGTTTGTATTGGTATCTCACACAGCTGCAAAAATCAGACGCATAATGCATTTGTTTCTGAAAACTTTGCTTCTTCCCTTGCTTCAGAACACAACCTGAATGGGTATTGTGGAATTAAAGCTAATCAGTCTTAGCTTAGGTTATACCAGTATACTTGATTATCAAAACAGTTTTTGAGAGCAAGACTTGTGCAAACCCATGAGCTACTTTGAAGAGATCTGAAAATCCAGCTAAGAACAACAAAAATTCCTGTTGTCTCAAAGCTTGCACTTGCTGGGTAGTCATTGCAGAAGTCAGAGAGGTTGAGAGCCAAAACTGTAAACTTCAACCACCAACTAAAGATCGAGGCTAACCAAGGTCATGTGTCTCCCCTTTGCTGTCAGAGCCCACACAAAGAAAAGCTGCAGTGCACATGCTGGGCTGGGCTTCCCTTCTGCATTCATCTCCAGTAACTGTGCGGTCATTACACAGAAACAGCTGAGCCACAGCAACAAGTCAAAGCAAAATCAAGAAGCCTGCTCAGTGTTTTGGGGTTTCTCATCAGAATTCCATCTTGTCAACACCCTTTTTAATTGTAACCATGAGATTTTCTCTCGTACCCAGGCCCTCAATACAGAGAACAGCATGTCAATAATGATAGCACAAATTAAAACTGAGGGAGAAGTTGTGCTGCCTGCTTCCAGGAATCTCTGGTCTATCCTTTCTGACATGAGCTTTGCAGTGTGAGCTGTGATGCTGCAGGGTAGGAGACTTCTGGGCCATCCCATGTAGTGGTAGCAAGATAGCTGAAAGGAAACCTCCAGCAGAGCTGCCTGCAGTCAGCCCTGCAAAGCCCACACAAGGGAGCAGGGCAAATACCAGACACACAGTCTGAAGACATCCCTACTTCTATATGGCCAGCTAACGTGGCCCCATAGGTCATCCTCACGTCCTGGTCTCAGGACTGGTAGCAGTGCTCTTATATGAGCTCAGTTCTGAGCTGAGTTCTGAGAGCAACTAGCTCTTTTGGGTGAAGCCTGAGCAAGAGTCTGCCAGTTGTCTCCCTCTATGCTAGCTTACTCTCCAAAAACCATTCTACCTCTTCTTTCCTCTCAGAAAATCCCCTTGAAGCTGTAGCTCCTTCACACGTACAACAGTTGAAAAAAAAAAACAAGCACAAAACCCAACAAACAGAAGATGCATCCTGGGGAGGCCGCATGGAGCTCAGAAGAAACCAAGGCTGAGTAAGGGTTATTGCTCTGTACAGATGTGGCTGGTCAGCTGTAAGGAAAGGGCTAGCCTTTACAACATCAGTATGCCTGCACTGTTCAGTTCCTGGCACACACACTAGAGTGAATGTTATAGGGGATGTAGGCTTCAAATAAATACATAAATAAATCAAGCCAAGAAAGTAGAGCTTTGCCTTCCCTCTAGACCAGCATGTAATCACTCTGCTAAGCACACAGTCCTTCCTAACTGCAAGTGAGGAATGTGCCAGCTCTTGGAGCAGCCCATGATTCAGTGAGCATGGGAATAGAATAAACATCTCTCTTTGTCCATCTCCTAAACAGTATCATGGGATGAAGATCAGGCCCGATGTAAAGAGGCAGAGCACAAACTACTATTTACACAAATTCAGTTTTGCAATGTATTTCTGGAGAAGTATAACCTTTGTGGTATTTCTCAAACTGGAAATAAAACAGGTAGTTTACAACCCAGTTGCTTAACACAAGTGAATATTTGCTGTGTGGATGTCAAATGTCCCTTATTCTCCAATAGATGTAATTAACGCCTGGCGCAGAGTGTCAGTTGAGGCATGCAAACACCACCGCCGCACCTCTGTACCCTAGCAGCATTTCCACACAGTACACAAACCTAAAGTCATGCAGCGTAACTTGTGGTTTGCTTTCAGAATAGCATCCAGAAAAACAGAGGTAAAAGCTTAACAACTATTCCACTCCTAGAAACTGTTCAGGATCAATACCTGTGTTTGCTTTAACGGTTTAGTAAAACACATGTCAGCAGGTTGGAAATGGGCCATGAAACTGTTTTGCTCTAAAAGCCAGTACAGAAGATATAGTATTTCTTCCCTGTTTGCTATACTTGTATTGCTACATTTTTTCCTAGGCACTGGTCTCCAAAATTGACACTCTGGGATTAGCCTGAACTTCAAAGAGGACATATATAATTCTTCATATAAAAGGAAAACTCAGACTATTTATTTAACATGTTTTCTTTTGGGGCTTGCTCCTTTGATCCAAAGAATGTCCTCAGTTTTTCTCAATTTTTCTCTCAGGCTGTTTGAATTATTTTATTTATTTATTTTTTTAAGTTCGATTGCTCCAAAGTAGATCTTTTCTCACTTCATATAGAAAGCAGCTGAAATCAGTAGAGACGAAAAGAAACCCCCAAACCCAGCAAGGTGGTTAAGTGGATCTCATTTCTGTACAAGTAAAGTTTCCCCATAGTTGCACCTTGTGTTTGTGGACATTCCTCTCAATGTACTCACTGCCCTGGTTAGTCATGTTTTCTCATAAGCTCACATACCTCATTAGTTCATTAGTGCCTTGCAGCAGGAATGCATGGCTGAGAAATACATGCACCATTGATGTCACAGCATGCAAAGAGGGAACAGAAGGCTGTTTCCCCATAGCAAACGGCAGTGTCATGTATCACCTGTAAAGGATACTGTATGTACATAGATGAGGTAAATACCAAGCATCCCTGCCTCAAAATGTTTTGCTTGTTCCAATCTTCCCATATAGAAAGCAAGTTAGTGCAGTTTCTCAGTGCTCTTAGGGAGTCCCAGTGTAGGTCTGAAGGGATAAACATCAGTTTTCCTCATGACTCACACTGAAGACCTTTTTCTTCTTAACTCAGGCAACCGACCTGGGCCAAAACCTGTCATTCTGCATCCACATTAATTCTATTTTCTGCTGTCAGATGCAGGAGCCTGTGCTATAATGACAGAGGATGAGTTAGGCTCTGGTGGACTTCAATTTCAGTCTTCCTACCTTTCACAGACAAGGATCACCTGTGAAACAAAACCTCTTTCTAGGAGTGCAGCATTACCACTCAACTCTTCAGTACAGGAACAGGAGCAAAAACTGCTCTATCTCAGTGAGATTTTTACCCAGAAAAATACAATTTCTCCAACTACAATCTACCCAGGACCCTGCACTCCTAGTATCTCAGTTTATGTGTAGTAGCAGGCAACCTGTCTAAGGTTACATCCAGGCTTCCCAAACATGTGTTTTTCCACTCAAAAACATTATCCAGGCAGACTTTGAAAATTTACCCACTTCTTGGACATGGCAAACCAGTCACATATACTGGACAGCAAATCCAGCTGGGGTGACCAGTCCAAAAATCCCAAGCCACAGTATCAGCACACATGCAGATCACCCATGCTGTGGTTGCATGGCAGGATCAACACCTGCAGGAAGCCCCAGGACTGATTTGGACAACCCTACACAGCCTGTGAACATACCATCAGCTCAAGGGTGCAGATCAGCAGGTGTGAAAGCCCAGGGAGAAACAAGACAACCACAGTAAAATACATTTTAACCGTGATAACATTGGTATCATTGAAGGGAATGCCCTTGTCTTATACCTTGATCTTATTTCACTGTGTTTTCCAGTTCATGGAGTTTAAATGCCTTCAGTTCAGACTTCCATTCACTAGAGAAATTCCAGCTTTCAAAACACATCTGGCTAACCTGGGGAAAGTCCTGAAAGGCAGCTTTAGGGTTGTCCTCCATTAGTTAGACAAAAATTCAATAAACAGGAAATTTTCTCATTTAAAAAAGCACCTAAACTAAGGCAATGAAATTTTATTATGGCAGGGAAAAAGTTAGATTGCTTCCAAGCAGAATTACAAAACCTTTCCTGTGCTTGGGATGAATTGCATGTACTGGGGCAGGATTTATCTTCAGTTAAAAGTGTGTAAGGACAACTGGGACAACATCACTCCATCTATGGATTAGAATTTTCTGCCACATAAATCTCAACCACAGATGTCCTATGTCTGCATAAAGAATATTAATATCATGAGAAGGGTACTGTGCACTTTCTTGCTTCTAAGCAAGAAACTAAACTTCTAACAGCCAGTTGCTACGCATTTAGAAAGAAATCCATGACAAGCAACAAATTTGCTGTAATATGTAAACTGTGCATGAGTTAGCATAAAACATCAAAAAAGTTGGAAATAAACTCTTTGATTTTGTGGGGCATGGTGCAGAGCTCTGTTCCCAGGCGTTGGCTCCTTCCTCCAGTTCCTATCTGGGAAAAGACACCAGCTGAAGCCAGACACATCCTGTCTGACAGGACACTGCTCTTCACAGAAGCTAGCCTATGGATGTTTAAGTTTCCTTTTAATTTTCTGCCAAATTCTTGTGAAGAAAGCAAGAGTAAAGACAGTTTTGCACGTTCTGTCTCAGGAGCTTGTGACTCGCCATGTGAAAAGTCACGTGGGGATTTCTCAGCAACACCAGCAGGACTGAATTTTGCTGTCCTCTGAAAGCCCCAGGACTAGAAGCAAAGCCAGGACATACCTGTGCTGCTGGCTGCAGCACAAGGCAGAGCCAATGGGAGAGATGCTGCTGTGCTTGCCCCCTCACAGCTCTGGGCAGCCCAGGGGTGAGGAGGCATCCCAGCACCCAGGAGAGTTGCTGGAAGCCCATTTCCAGCAGCTAATTGATGATGACAATGATATCCCAACCACCACTTCTGAGGTGGCAGCAGGGCTCTGATGTAGGCAGGGCAGGGTGCAGGGCTGAGCAGGCTCAGGCAGACCGGGGCTCAGCTGGTGCACAGAATCCAGAAGCAGGTGGCATTGCCTCCACACACACACTCCTCCTATCCACTGCTATTAAGCACAATGGGAAACATGTGGCTTGATGTAAAGAAAGTCAATAAAACATCTAATTAGCCAAAAATAAATCACTTGCCCTGGGAACCAAGATGATACTGGAGTTTCATTTGCAGCAGATACATGGCCTTCTTCCCAATGTCCTTAGGTGACATTCATCCCTGACCTTGGTCACCTAGTCTGGCTGAGGGAGGGCCCAGGGTATCACCCTTTCTCTGCCTCTGTGTGCCTTCAGGCAAACCACAATGTCCCAGCTGAAAATACCTGACTTCCATCTAAAGTACTTGTAAACCACCTGTCCCCAGCCACACTCAAGTCTCTGATGACATCATGGTACAAACATGCCCCCATATTTGGGGGGTCTAAAACCCAGACCATACTGCATCCTCTGCAAGAAGCTTAGTGCTGAGCTGCCTTCATGCCTGACAGATAGGGGCACAGGTAATGAATCAAGGTGCTGCATAATCAACCTCATGTGGTAAGCCAGAGAAACTCTCACCAAGCAATGAAAAGAAGTTTATGGTTTGGGTTAATAAAGCCCTTAGCATAACAAATTTTAAAGTCAAGTTTAAATTAATCAAACTTACTTCTCTTAATTCCCACAGATATTTTACTAAATTACAAGAAAGTAGGCATAGATCCCTATTTCTGTGCATGTTTCCCTGTGTTGTCTCACACTGCATCATGACAATTCATTCCTATCCTGTTGAAGCTAGCAGGCTCATATGAGGATGACATTCTGCTATTCCAGAACTACTGATGAGCTGCCAGGAAAGAAACTGTAATCAAGTTTATACAAAAAAACCTGCTTCCACTAAAAATGTTTCTTCCATTCAGTGCTCCCAGAACTGAGCTTAGTTTAGCTTCACATCCATTCATGCATCCATCCTTCTTAACATCCTCCCCTGAAAACCACAATTGTTTCAGAGAAATTGCCCAGAACTGCTAAGCTATTTAGGTGTATTTTGCCCCTAAATCCACTGTGGCCTTTCAAAAATCCCACCATCCATTGTGGTTTCTTCAAACTTGGTTATCACCCATTAGCTTCCCAAAATCCTGCCTTTCTTCTGTACCTAACCCCATACACAGACAATTGTAGCACAAGCCACTTGCAAGGCTATTAGAAGTAAAAAACCCCAAAATATCTATGAGAAATCAATATTGTCCCAATCAATTACAGGTTTTAAGCAATGAATCAAATGAAATTATAATAGCTTACCTGCATGTTGAAGGAGTGAAATTAGAATTAGCTCTATGGCAAATGAGCCAGTTCTTTGCGTCCTAAGGTGTCCGATCCTTATGGACACGTCTGTGTGAATGATTGAAAAGCTCCTCTGAGGTTTAAGGTTTGAAACAGAGAAGCAGCAACAAGGAAACCACACCCCCCCTCACCAAGGCCTGCTTACTCTGGCTTTCTGGTCACAGAGAAACAAATATATAAAAAGAAAGGCCCCTAAACACCCACCCCCACCCCCATCAGTTTTATCATAAGTTCCGGCTGAGTAAGCAAGGAGTCTTTTATTGCAGTGATCACACACCACTTCTCTTTCAGCACTGGTTAGGGCAGGGGGATGTTACGCCATTTGACAGGAAGTGGCAGGGTGGAGGAGGAGGGCTGTGTGAGTGCAGCTCCCTGGACTTTTTCTGCGTGGTGGAATTTACCAGGCAGGGTGAGCCCTGGCAGGGACATTCCCCTGCTAAAGAAAGTGTCAGGAAACCCCAGGCTAGCGTAATGCTGCCAAAAAAAGGGTCTAGAAGTCATTATACAAGATTTACAGCAAGAACAGTGAAAATGGCTGTACAGTAAAGGGATGAAGAAAAATGTGGAGTGTACAGTGTGCTGGGGTTTCATTCCCGACAGGGTCAGGTTCTCCTCCTTGCCTACCTCCTGCTAGCAGTGCTGCCTGTATGGCTGCAAGCAGCCAAGCTGCAGATCTCTTAGCCTTATTCTTTCTTGGCGCTGCAGGGTAACCTGGACAAGCAGGTGCCTGTGTAGCGGTTGCATAGAAAGCAAGAGAGATGCAGTGTCCACAGATAAAGAACAGGTCTGGTTTTTGGGAGGTGGAGCAGGGTAAACACATCTCCTTGGATCCATCTGCCTGGATTTCGTCAGGACTTTGCCGTCAGAAAGGTTGGGATGAGGTTCATATGGGCAAGTATGAAAGCTCCATACAGCCAGAAGACTCATTAAAATAGGGGGTGAGGGGTGTACTCCCCTTTGTCACAGGTGTAAAACTGGAACCTTCTCCAGGAGATATGATAACCTTCAGCACTGAAGGAGTTTACAGGATTTTCCTAAAATATTAGCAGATCCATCTGAATCATACTTCTGCTGCTTCTTTCAGCAGTGGTACAGCCCCAGGATTTACCATGCTTATAAAACACAGCAAGCAAGGACAGACACCGAAATCTTCTCAGAGCAAACACCCCTTGGCTTCAGTGCTTTTCAGTAGCTCTTCTCAAGCAAAGTGAATACACTGGCACCAGCAAGGTAAAAGCACTGAACTACTTATCCCCCTGCCTCCTGCACTGGAACGTAAATGCTAAAACCAACCAAATAACCCCCCCCTCAGATTCTACCTTTGCCCTGCCTCAGCAAACTGCAGGAGGGACATAGGAGAGATCGCCTCCTTCCGAAAGGTGATGATTTTGAAACCTTCCTTGTGCAGGCAGGAAATGCTGCTTAGGCTCCATCTTCCTGTTCACAGATGTATTATGTCACTGGAACATGGTCAATTGATAAACTTGATGGGTTCAATGCTTTTCTTTGAAATAAGGGCAGTTTGTTCCAGCCAGGGCTTGTATTCATTCACTCACTGAAGGCCCACAGCCATCAGTCTTGTTCAATACGTGGCAGAGCAGTGCCCCAGCCAGATTCATGCCCTGCTCTCTTTTGCAGCAAATGTGGAGCAAAACATGCTGCCATCAGGGACCCTTGAGTCCTCTGGGTGCCTTCACAAGGTACCAAGATGTCTCTTTGAAAAGAAGACAGGTTGCAGCCCCAGAGGGGCATGGATGGTCCAACAAAAGCAGGCAGTAGGAGCAGCACCTGGAGCACAACTCAGTTCATCCAGCCGCTCCATCACTTTCTTTCCAGGAGCCATTGCCTGTTGAATCAGGGCAGCTCTGGTGTTCTGGCTCCTATAGCTATGGGGAGCACTTGTCATTTGCTGTCAATGGTCAGCTTACTTCTGAGAACTACTGATCTGTACAAACAGGCAATCACTGCTGCAAAGCAAAAAAAAATCCAAATATGACAAGAAAAAAGTAGTGGGTATGAAATTGGAATGAAAGTTGTATATATATTGGACACATTTTATGTTCTATAAAATGATTATAAAATCTGCTTGCTACTGGAGCTCTTGAATGTTTTTTTATTGCATTTTTTATGACAGTATCTTTTTTCCTTAAACTATTTTTCTACTTTTTCTAATGAAAACAAGGGCAAAAATGAGACGTAGCAGAAGTTGTTAACAGTAACACAAATACAGAGATCAAAAATGGCAAAGATGGAGCAAAAAGGGAAGAAACCATTAGAAGGAAGAAACGGCTAAAGAGAGCAATGGCTGCCTTGCCAGCAGCAAGTGACAAAATCCCTGAGACAAGCTGATTCAGGCAGAGAAAGAGGGCAGGCAGGACTGGAAAGAGTGACTCACACAGCCCAGGGAAAACCAGAGGGTAGGAAGGAGCGGAAAGAACTGAGCACATGATGGTGAGAGGGGAAAGAACACGACTTTGTCATGGTTCTTTCACTGCAGATACGTTTGCCATGCCGCTCACCTCCTGAACTCCAATAGACATGTCCCTCCAGAAGCTCTTTTGCAAGATTCTTCAGAGCAGGCTGCCACGCTGTGGCAGAGCAATAGTGCTTGTCATATAAGCAGTCCTGACTGCTGTAAACAACTTGCAATGGAAATTAAGAGTGAAAAGAAAGAGCCCCATATCAAAAAACAACAGGCTTTTGGGCCCAAGAGTAAGAAAAACACTTGTCTATTTTCAAAGCTGGCCAAGGAAGGGAGAGAAAAACAAGTGGAATCCAGCACAAAATGTTTAACAGTTGGTGAATCAGGGAACGCTGAATGCCATAGCATGGTCTGGCTGTCAGATCATGCAGTCTGCTAAGTTTTCTACACTGCAGGAAGAACTGGCATGAGATGGACTGTTCTATCCCAGTAAAGGTTACTCCTCTAGATCTTTTGTGACTCTGGGGGGAGTGGGTGAGAAATCAGATATAAGAGAATATTTAGGAAAAAAAAAAATTAATCATGAGGATAATCTTAAGCCAATCTGAGAATCACCAAGTTATCAATGTCTGTGTCACCAACTAAATTTCACCCTAGAAAGACTTCCATGTAAAAGTGCTTCATTCAGTAGTGTTCATGTCATTTGCTCTTAAAATACAACTACCCAAGAGTTAGAAAATAAACCACCACTAAGGCTGTTACATTGTGGCTTATGTTTTTCATGCCAGGCTCTTTTTCAGTGCCGCAAAGCCTTCTTCTGGCCACATCCACTAAGGATTCACTAATTGATTAAACCCACGCTAGCTAAATACAGTCAGGATGTGCACATTACACTTTCAATTGGATTTAGTGATGTACTCACTCTGCATCTGAGGCTCATACAAAACAACTTGCATACTCTTAATCCTCCAGCATCCTCCCACAATATCGCTCTCTCCCATTCCAGGCAGAGAAGCTCCTGCGCAAATTCGTAAAGGCAGACTCACAGAGCAGACCTGCTTATTTCACCACAAGAGGCTGTTGAGTACTTCCACAAGAGGCTAGTAACATCAACAGTGGAGGAGGAAACAGTTATTTGGACAGGATTTTAGAGAGTCACTGCCCAGATATGAGCCAGGTTACACTGCTTGAGAGTTAAGATCGAGGTGACAAGCACCACAGTGAATTATCATTTCAGGAAAGACTCAAAGATCCGGATTCAGGAAGATGCATGGGGTATCCTATAGGCCTTGAATGCACCAAGTGACTTACAAGACAATTGGAATCATAGAATTATAGATTAGTTAGGGTTGGAAAAGACCATAAGATCATCTAGTTCCAACCCCCTGCCATGGGCAGGGACACCTCCCACTAAACCATGCTACCCAAGGCTATGTCCAACTTGGCCTTGAACAACGCCAGCAATGGAGCATTCACAACTTCCCTGGACAGCTCATTCCAGTGCCTCACCACCCTTACAGTAAAGAATTTCTTCCTCATATCCAATCTAAACTTCACCTGTTTAAGTTTG